>SJXQ01007680.1:17914-55250 GCA_006408695.1 Aepyceros melampus | reverse complement strand
ACTTTGACTTGCTTGGGGCTGGGGTCTCCCACCTCTTCCCAGTCCTCTCTAACGGGGACTACTCCCCGGGATGCATACTCCCCGGGATGCAGCGATAGGCTCAGGGAAAGCCAAGCAGACCCTCTGACCATTTCGCCGGCCCGGGTGAGCGGGAAGCACGTGCTCTTCTCCACTCACGCAGCCAGTGGTGCCAACAGTGCCCGCTGGAAGCTGCCCTGGCTCTGCCGAGCGGAGTCCAGCATCCTTAGGTCGCCCCGGTGCAAGAAAAGCCGAGAGACGTCGAAGACCTGAGCCAGTGACAGCTCTGTGGCCCCAGTTCCAGCTGTGCTTGGACCCAGCTCTGCTCTTGGGTGTTTCCGTTCTGAGAGCCAATAAGAAATCTTTAAGGATTAAACGCCTGTTTGAGATGGCTTTTCCTGAATCTTGTCCTGAAAAGTCCTAATACCGAGGGTTTACCCTTTTCTCCCTTCCTTCTGTTCCTTACTTTCAACTGTCAACAAATTATGTTTGTATTGTGCCTGTGCTTACGAGACGCGGGTCCATTTTCCAATACCTGTTTATTCTTGCATTTACAGTACGCAAATAAAAAGGTCATTTGGATATAAACATAATTTTAAAACTGAAGTAGAGTTGATTTATAATATTGTTAGTTTCAGATGTACAATATAGTGATTCAAAAAGTTTATATGTTGTACTCCATTTAAAGTTTTTATAAAATACTGGCTATATTCTCTGCACTGTAGTATATATCCTGTAGTTCATTTATTTTATACAGAGTAGTTTGTACCTCTTAATACCCTACCCCTATCTTGCCCCCCACCGACTTCCCTCTATCCCAGGTAACCACTAACTTTTTCTCTGTGAGTCTGTTTCTGTGAACATAATTTTTAAATGAAGTTTTTACATAAATTAAAAACCATGAAATACCTTAAAAATCTTTTATTTCTCCTCCTAAATATCGGTTTCTCAAGAGCAACCAGGAGGTCTACAATCTAAAGTAGTCAGTTCTTTCATTAAGGCAGAAATTGATTAGAGCTTTGGGGTTTGTGAGGGAGACTAGCCATCTGTCCAGGACTCATGCTATCATGGCTTAGATGAGTGTAGAGGTTTCTCTCAAAGGAGACATATTACCTTGAGAATATCAGAATATCATACATTTATTTAAGGTAAGGTCAAGACATAAATACCTTGGGAAATGTAATGCTATGTACAAATCAATATGTTTTAAAATGTTATTTTAGTTGATAGGAGAAACTAACTTTTCTTAAAATTATATATCTTATTTTTAATTCATTATATAATCTCCTTGTTAATGTTCAGATAAGAAATTTATTACATGCAATTTTCTCAACCAGGGAACTTATTAGGTGGTAAATTGTTGACAATGTCAATGATAAAATAAATTAACTTGATCCCAGAAGACAGTACCACGCTCATAACATTGCTCTCCCAATGCTATTGACTGATTAACAATTTTTGGAGACTGTCTTCTGATTGGTTAAGGATTAGTGATGGGCTGCTGGCTACTGGCTACTGGAAGCAATTCTGCTTATGTAGAACTAGCTACCAAAGATGTTTTGGCTACAGCAAAGGGAGTTTGGGAGGTTTGCTTTTTATTATTTGAGGCTGCTCTATCCATGAGAGAAAGGTATTTTGCAAGTAATGTTTGGAGCCATGAATAAACATTGGAGTTAGGTGCTACTCTTTTTGTTGATTTATTTCAGCAGGGTTTTAAAACTCCTTTTAAAATTGTTGACCAAGACAGTTTCCACTTGATGGCTTGCTCCTTCCCTCCCCACATGGCCCCTGATTTTCACTCTGTTATTAAAGTAGCCTCGGGAGCAGCTGGAATAGGGCCAAGTAAGTAAACCGCCATCACCACACGGTCCCTCCCCCAGCTCCTCCCATTCAATGAGAGTGACTTTGCTCTAAACTCTATTTTTATGTATAGGGCTTTTTTTTGAAAGGTTTTCACTCATTCAGCAACTGTCTCCTGAAAACCAACTATCTCCCAAGCATCAAGCTTGGAGACATTGTGATACTCCCTAAACAAAAAACTCAAACTACCCTATCTTTATGTGCAGGGGGGAGGGGCATGAGGGTACAAACAACACACAATTAACAAGAGAATAAATAAAATAATACTGACAGGAGTATGATAAAGATAGTAATGTGATCATGTGATGGAAGGTGGCTGGAGAAGTCAAGCATTGTTTGAAAAAGTGGTGAGGAAATGCCTTGCAGAGACGGTGATTCTTGGAGTGTGTATATGTGTCACTAGAAGATTTAAAACAGAGTTGCGATAAAGCCCAATTTAAAAAAAATCATTTTTGTATGTTTGGTAGAAGGAGACAGAGAGCAAAAGCAAAAGGACCATTGGGAAGCCCTTGAGATCATCCCATCCACACATTGGTTTGGATATGAGAGATGAAGTAAAGAAAGGAATCAAGGATGACTCCTAGATTTTTTCCTTTTGAGCAGTTGGATGAATGGTGATGCCCTTTACTAAGATAGGAAAGATAAGACTTCCCTGGTGGTCCAGTGGTTAAGAATCTGCCTGATTGAACACTGGGTTCAATCCCTGGCTCAGGAACTAAGGTCCCACATGCCACAGAGCAACTAAGCCCACATGGCACAGCTACTGAAGCCTGCACACCTTAGAGCCCATGCTCTGCAACAAGAGAAGCCACGACAGCGAGAAGCCCACACATCACGACTAGAGACCAGCCCCTGCTTGCTTGCCGCAAGTAGAGAAAGCAAGAGTCTGCGCAGCAGTAAAGACCCAGGGAAGCCAAAAATAAACTAGTAGACTATCATTTAAAAGCAAGATGGGAAAGATAGGAGGAAAACCAAGTGTGAGCAGAGACTATAGAAAGAAAGCTTTATTTTGATCGTTCTGATTTAAAACCTCTCTTAAATATTCAGGCTAAGATGTAAAGTCAGCTGTTTTCTCTGGAGTCAGGAGCTCAAAGAAGAGGTCAGGCTCTAAAGGTCTAATTTTGAGAGTTGTGGATGATACAAAGAGATCAACAAGAAGTGGACCCAAGACCCTGTTCCAGGAACTCAAGGGATTAAATGTGGCAGAGAAAAGAAAGACAAGATAGAAAAGGAGATTATTCTTTTGCAAAAAGAAAAACCTAACACCATCTCCCGGAGAAGGCGATGGCACCCCACTCCAGTACTCTTGCCTGGAAAATCCCATGGACAGAGGAGCCTGGTAGGCTGCAGTCCATGAGGTCGCTAAGAGTCGGACACAACTGAGCGACTTCACTTTCACTTTTCTCTTTCATGCACTGGAGAAGGAAATGGCAACTCACTCCAGTGTTCTTGCCTGGAGAATCCCAGGGACTGGGGAGCTTCGTGGGCTGCCGTCTATGGAGTCGCACAGAGTCATAGACGACTGAAGTGACTTAGTAGCAACAGCAGCAACACCCTCCCCCACCAGAAGGAGAGAAGAAATCTGCACCAATTGCTGTGGATATTCCCAAGAATATTCCAAAATCCCTGGTTAATCAGAGCAAGAAATCTTGGCCAGAAATTTAGGAAGAAAACCAGGAGAATTCAGTGAACTCTGGTACGTTTTAAAAACCTACGAAGAAGGACCTCCCTGGCGGTACAGTGGATAAGAATCTTTCTGCCAGGGCAGGCGACATGGGTCTGATCTCTGATCTGGGAAGACCCCACATGCCTCAGAGCAAATAAGCCCGTGAGCCGCAATTCCTGAGCCCCTGTACTGCAGCTACTGAATCATGTGTAGAAAGTCTGTGCCCCACAAGAGAAGCCCTCACACCACAATGAAGAATAGCCCCTGCTCACAGAACTAGCTCAGTTGGTAGAGAATCTGCCTGCAATGCAGGAGACCCCGGTTCGATTCCTGGGTCAGGAAGATCCTCTGGAGAAGGGATAGTCTACCACTCCAGGATTCTGGCCTGGTGAGAATTCCATGAACTGTATCATCCTTGGGGTCACAAAGAGTCGGACATGACTGAGCGACTTTCATGCACATACACAGCAGCTAATGAAAGCCCGTGTGCAGCAGCAAGGACTCAGCACAATCAAGAGATAAAAATAAAAAGATTAAAGAATTTTTTAAAAATTACAGAAATTATAATAAGTAATTTAGGGAGAATAATACCATTCCTTATGTGCCATACTTTGGGGAAAAAATACCATACTTTGGAGGAAATTGTCCTAATCTTGGGTACCACTGCTAAGACCCTGTTATTTATATTCACTTGGTCATTGTTCCCAAAGTGAAAGTGAAAGTGCAACTCAGTTGTGTCTGACTCTTTGCAACTCCATGAATGATACAGTTCATGGAATTCTCCAGGCCAGAATACTAGACAGGATAGTCTTTCCCTTCTCCAGGGGATCTTCCCAACCCAGGGATCGAACCCAGGTCTCCTGCACTGCAGGCGAGTTCTTTACCAACTGAGCTATCAGTGAGTTCAGTGTTAATTGATTAACAATGTATGTTTAATAACTTGTCTTTAAATAGAAATGTACATAAAAGAAAGATATGCAGTGATCAGTTAATGAAAATGTTGTGACCAGAGGCTCTTAGGAACCTAACTCTGCATTTACCCTAGGAGCAAGTGCTCAGTATTCACTAAGGCTGTTTTTGCAGTGACTTTGTAGAGCTACCATGAGTAATGAGAATCATCTGTACTTACATCATCAAGGGGACATCACTCAAGTGACTTCCCTTCCTAAAGGAAGACACCTACATCAAGGTGACCAGGATTTCTGTAGGCAGAAAAGTGTAAGGCAGCCTTGAAATGGCAGATCTTCTCCTTTGAAAAGACAAAAACAAAACAACAAAGAGGAAAACAAAGCATTTGAAGTGTTGCTTCACCAGTCCCCATGCCCACCTCAGTGTATATATGTATATGTAAGAAATATATATATACATGTAATATACATTACATACGCACATATAAAACATATGTACATGTGAAAAAAATATATATAAATTAAAAAATACATACCAACTGTACAATAAAATTAACATGTTGCGGAAAGCACTTGGAGCAAATCCTGGAAGATCATATAAATGTTAGTGCAATATATTCAAATAAGGAAATTGCACAAATACAGAGATATACTAAATATTATTAAGAATTACAGCTAAATATGTGTGTGTGTGTCTGTGTGTCTATGTCAGTTGCCCAATCGTGTCCGATTTTCTGCACCCCATGGACTGTAGCCTGCCAGGCTCCTCTGTCTATGGAATTTTCCAGGCAAGAATACTGTAGTGGGTAGCCCTTCCCATCTCCAAAGGATTTTTCCGACCCAGGGGTTGAATCTGGGTCTCCTGCTTTGCAAGTGGATTCTTTACTGTCTTAACTACCAGGGAAGCCCAACTAAACATATACCAGATATTAATATGTCACTTCACTCCTACTCCACATAATTACGTGAGACATTTTCTCAGATGAGATATAGAAAAGTTTATATTTTCCATTTCTTCCTTGGAATATTATTAGGAGATTGTTTCTGATAATAGTACAAACACATGATAGATTATTATCTAATGATTCATAGTCATGTTTAGAAGAATATTTAATATGTAATGAATCTACAAAGTTGTACAAATACTATGATCACAATTTTAAAAGATTATCTAATGCTACAAATATAATGAGAAGACAATACTACAATATTTGAAGGTGTAAACCTCAGCTATGATATTAAAGGTAATTTTTATATTCTCTATACTGTTCTATATTTTCTACATTTTCCATAATAAGGATATTACCTTATATAATGAAAAACTATCATCAATTATGATGTCTATACTTTCACACTGTTTTTATCATTCAAGCCTAAAAAGTGCTCACATATGTTTTTATATTAAAAAGCTACATTTTTCTCACTTAACATCTCAAAAAATTAACATTTCTTCAAGTGTTCCAAAATCTGAGTGAAATGCAACAAGTTATATGGTCAGGCCTCATTCTTCTAATAATGAATGACAACATGAACAAGACTGTGTGAATTGTGCAAACACTCTTATGAGTTTGGAAGCATGATTTGATTTTCATGCAGAAAATATATCTTTCCAATGCTGGATGTCAAAATGAGCCTGCCTTCCTGGTATACCTTCCCCTTAGCAGAAGGCTGTCAAACTTTCAGGTGACAGGTG
This sequence comes from Aepyceros melampus, assembly GCA_006408695.1. NCBI lineage: Eukaryota > Metazoa > Chordata > Mammalia > Artiodactyla > Bovidae > Aepyceros > Aepyceros melampus. The sequence continues at coordinate 49,105 of SJXQ01007680.1, read as the reverse complement.
AATGTTGGCAATAACTAGCAAGGTAGAAAGCCTTCATAGCCTAAGTCATAAATTATGGTATAAATCGAAAGGAATAAAAAATAAGCAGATCTCTCTAGAGAAAATAGGTTAGACTCAGATGGTGTGAATCTGTGCTCAATACCCAGAGCATGTGTGTGAGTGCTAAGTTGCTTCAGTCGTGTCTGACTCTTTGGGGCCTCATGGACTGTAGCCCGCCAGGCTCCTCTGTCCATGGGATTTTCCAGGCAAGAATACTGGAGTGGGTAGCCATTCCCTTCTCCAGGGGATCTTCCTGGCCCAGGGATTGAACCCATGTCTCTTATGTCTCCTGCATTGGCAAGTGGGCTCTTTACTACTAGTATCACCTGGGAAGCTCTCCCCAGAGCACACCCAGCAGCAAATGGTCTTCAGTAGTTACATGAATCATGTAAATAGGATGAACAATGTTATTTTTAATTACAAAATAGTACATATTTTGGCATATGTTTGGAACTCAGAGTTGAGCCTCCTATGGAGCAATAAAATTCATAATGAATACTAAGTCTTTGCTTTCACACTAATTATAAATCCATTGATTTGTAATGGATCCTTAATATTAATCCCTTAAACTATATATTTTAAGACATTTTTGGTACATTTTGAATTTTTAAAAATAAGCATGGGCTAGTTTTCTCTAAAGCTCATCAATTTTGGGACATTGACTCGTATTTCTCTGTTATCTTCATTTCTATACGTGCTTTCTGTTTTTGTTCTCTTTGATGTTCTCCGTGTGTTGTATTTGTTTTGCTCTTCAGGGCTGTTTTAGTCCGATGGACACCCCAGAGAAAATTCTACTCAGCAGACCTCTTCTAAAGGGTTGCAGAAGGTAAGTGAAGGCTACTCAGCCTTTGAGGACTGATACTATGGGAGGCTATTGAGATGCTGCTTGACAGGACCCCACATCAACGTGAAACAAGATCATGAAGCTACAGAACACAGAAGTGGTCCCACAGCCAGGCTAGAGATGCAAATGTCGAGAATGGAGTTATGGACACAGCAGGGGAAAGAGAGGGTGGGATGAATTGAGAGAGTACCATTGAAATATATACACCACCATGTGCAAAACAGATAGCTAGAGGGAAGCTGCTGTATAGCACAGAGAGCTCGGGTCAGGGCTCCGTGATGGTCTAGAGGGGTGAGATGGGGAGATGGGGGGAGGTTCAAGAGGGAGGGGAAATATGTACACCTGTGGCTGATTCATGGTGATGGATGGCAGCAACCCACTCAATACTGCAAAGCAATTATCCCCCAATTAATAATAAATAAATGTAATAAAAGTAAAAAGGAGGGGATATATGTATTGTTGTTGTTCAGCTGCTCAGCTGTGTCCAACTCCTTGTGACCCCATGGACTGCCGCACACCAGGCTTCCCTGTCCTTCACCATCTCCTGGAACTTGCTCAAACTCACGTCCATTGAGTCAGTGATGCCTCCCAACCATCTTGTCCTTTGTCGTCCCCTTGTACTTATGGCTAATTCACGCTGTTCTATGGCAGAAACTAGCACAACATTGTAAAGCAATTATCCTCCAGTTTAAAAAATTTAAAGATTAGAGAAAGCAAAAAATGGGACAAAGTCTAACTTAAACTTGCCATAATTTTAATAAATGTATGGATGCGAAAAAAAGGAAAGAAGTGGCCCACAGCTTCAGGCTGTGACCTGAAAGACCCCTGACCCTGCTCTCTCTCCCTTCCACAGTCTCAGCCTTTATCTGAGATCTGGGATCAAGGGTGGAAGAGTAGTTTGTGCTGTTCTTCCCTCTCATACTTATTTTCCAACCCTTTCAGAAAAGGTATAACCCTCTTATCAAGCCCTTCCATGACTGTAGCCACACATACTGAACATAAATGAGTCTCCCAGTTGGGAGTGTCTGTGCTGACCCTGGGGGATGTGTTGGTTGGGTGATAAACATCAGCATATGTCCTGACTTCTATGGGGCTACACGAAGGAGAGAAAACACAGATTCATGAACAAGCCCCATTCCTTCCTGTAAGACCTACCAGCGTTCTTGGCCTTCCCCAATCAATAGAAATTGATTCCAGACCAAACAAGAAATGCAGGCAAGGCTTTACTGGGGCTCCTGTTATAGCAGGGGGGAGCAAAATACACAAGTCTCCCTTGCTCACTCCCTGAGAAAAGGGAGAGTTTGCTTCTTATATGAGGCGAGGGTAAGGACGTGTCCAGGGGTAGGGTAGAGGGGCGGCCTAGGTGGATTGACTCCCCTTTAGCGATGTTGAGTGCAGGGCGCATGCGCAGTCCCTGGGTTTTGCGTCAACCACTTTTTTTGCTCCCGGCTCTTCAGAAATGGCCGTGGGTGGCGAGGGCAGTGGTGGGGGTGTTGATCATTCTGTCTCTTGTCCCTAATTTGCCCCAATTGCACATGCATTCGTTTTTAGTCCTTTAGAGTTTCTATTTTGTGTGTCCAGGTGCAAGCATTGCAGCAAGGGTTTCCAAGTTCCACGTCCCAGCCTGTTTTGCTTATAACTCAGCCTGGAACTAACGTAAGTCATTTCCCTGGGGAAACTGAAAGAAGTTGTTCTTAAGATCTCAACTAGACAGAAGCCAAATGCTCAGTAAGGTAGTGTATGTGCTGGATGTTCAGCTTGGCTTGAAAAAACTTTTATAAACCTTTCCAAACATCCACATGGACCTAAGTTTCTCATCTGCTAAAGGTTGACATCCAAATATTTTCTCTCTTTTTGTTTTATTTTAAAATAATTTTCTGGTGTTTTATTAGTATTCTGACGTTTAATTATGAGTTGTTAGAATTGCCCTAGAAAGAAAATATCTCTGTTCAGACTTCAAGGACTAATACAATAATACCACTTGCTTCATTACTCTTGGGCATTTTAACCTCACAGCACACCTGGAGAAGAACTAACAGATTCACTTCAGTGGTGGGTGGTCTCTGCTGAGCTGATAAACAATACCTCTTTATGTTTGAAGAGTCATTGATCATGCTGAGCCTATGTAAAGTGAAAAGGGGTAAAGTTATGGTTACTTTTGAAGGACTGAAGCAATGGTTTAAAAGATTGCTCAAGAAAAGACATATATTTTAAAATGTGGGATTACTGGAGAGTTTTGCTGAATGCTATGAGCTTGGTAACTGGCAAACTGTCTTTACTTCTGTATAAGACATGCTCTAGGAACAAATCACACAGTTTGCTGAGGAGCTGCAAGACAGTTTGATTAACTTTCTTTTCTAGGACAAAAGGCTACCATTTAACTTGAAGTCCTCAGGAAGCTATGCGAATTGAGTGATTCAGGCAATGATATTAATTCCATTTGAATTCCATTTGAGTTTATTGATTCCTTCATCTGGGGGGAAAAAAAAGAAGAAAAAGAAGCAGGGAGCAGCTGTGGAGGCAGTAACCCAGGTCTTCCAGATTTTTGCTGTAAATCATGGGAAGGGATATGGTCTAAATTGCTCCTATTTGTAAATGCTTCTAGGCTGTTCTTTATGTGAAAAATGGTTTATCTTCGAACTTCCTTTTTCTGTCTTTTGTTAAGATAAGACAGAAGCCTAGTGGCTAGCAATAAAGAAAATTGTCCTAAACATTTAGAAAACATTTCTTTCCCAGGAGATGAGTTAAATGCAGATATGCTGAGCTTGTAATCAGTGTGAGGAGTGTTCTTCGTATCTGAGGGATGGGCTTTTGGATGATGCAGACCTGGAATGCTAGCATTTGTTGGGAACTCATAGCTGTAGGGAAAACAGCTGTGATGAATGATTCCCTAGCACCCCAGGTCTGGGGAACAAGAAGTTCACTTGCATTTCTGTTTATAAAACAGACTATATCTGGCAATAAATAATGCCTTCAACCTCGATATTTTTTTCCAAACTAATTCCATTCATTAATAAACTAAACCATTATACTAAACCCCAAGGCTAATATGCTATAAAAAGTTCCCATCTATAGTGAAGACAGGTTGATTTGTGACTAAGAAGGGGAAAAGAAGGATTATCTTGTGTTTCTTTTATTTCCCCAAAGCTTGTTGTTTAAAACACATAAAATTCGTAATTTAAAACCTTCAGTTCCTTGAGCTTGTAACATCTGATTGCTGCTCAGATAGCTTCTAGTATGCAAGGGGTCACTTGCTATGGTCTGAATGTGTGTGCCCCTCCAAATTTATACATAGAACCCCTAGGGGATGGTATTGGGGGGTGGAGTCTGATTAGGACCCCACCTAGGACATGATCCGGAGAAGGCAATGGCACCCCACTCCAGTACTCTTGCCTGGAAAAATCCCATGGGTGGAGGAGCCTGGTTGCAGTCCATGAGGTCGTTGAGGGTCGGACATGACTGAGCGACTTCATTTTCACTTTTCACTTTCATGCATTGGAGAAGGAAATGGCAACCCACTCCAGTGTTCTTGCCTGGAAAATCCCAGGGATGAAGGAGCCTGGTGGGCTGCCGTCTTATGGGGTCGCAGAGTTGGACACGATTGAAGTGACTTAGCAGTAGGACATGATCAGGTCGTAATTAGGTCACGAGAGTTCTACCCTCAAGAATAGAATTGGTGCCCTTGTAAAAGGGACTCCAAGGAGACTCCTTGCTCCCTTCCCCCATGGGAGGAAACAAGGAGAGTCTGCATCCCAGAAGAAGCCCCTCTCTTGACCATGAAAGTGACAGTTGCTCAGTCACGTCCAGCTCTTTGCCATCCCATAGACTGTAGCTCACCAGGCTCCTCCATCCATGGGATTTCCTAGGCAAGAGTACTGGAATGGGTAGCCATTCCCGTCTCCAGGGGATCTTCCTGACTCAGGGATCTAACTTGGGTCTCCTGCATTGTAGGCAGATTCTTTACCATCTGAGCCACCAGGAAAGCCCCCGTCAGTCATGATGATACCCTAATCTAGGACTTCCAGCCCCCAGAACTGGAGAAATAAATTTCTGTTATTTATAAGCTACCCAGTCTATTGTGTTTTGTTAAAGCAGCCTGAATGGACTAAAATAGCTACCTACACTCCAGAGAAACTGTAGAGGAAGTCAGTGTTGCCATTTCTACCCCCGTGAAAAAAGATCAGGGGCTGGGAGTCCACTGAGAACAGAATAACCTAACACAGACACATGGGAAACCTCACTGTGGCTGAAGCCAAAAGCACAGCATGTGTGTGTGTTAAGTGTTAGTTGCTCAGTCATGTCTGACTCTTTGCGACCCCATGGACTGTAGCCGCCCAGGCTCCTCTGTCCGTGGGATTCTCCAAGCAAGAATGCTGGAGTGGGTTGCCATTCCCTTCTCCAGGGGATCTTTCCAACCCAGGGGTCAAACTGGGGTCTCTTGCCTTGCAGGCAGATTCTTTGCCGTCTGAGCCAACATGGTTCATGTACTACTACCACCGGATTAACAATAACAACAACAAAAGTATGGAATTGAGAAAAAGCGGAAGTTCTGCTCCAGGTCTGAACTGCAGTGTCAGCCTCTCTGCTGCTGGGGCTGTGTCTTGGTCAGGGTTCAATCAGAGAAGCAGATGACTATGCATGTACATTCGGGTATATTTTTCTATATAAATGCTGCTGCTAAGTCACTTCAGTCGTTCTGACTCCATGCGACCCTATAGACAGCAGCCCACCAGGCTCCCCCGTCCCTGGGATTCTCTAGGCAAGAACACTGGAGTGGGTTGCCATTTCCTTCTCCAATGCATGAAAGTGAAAAGTGAAAGTGAAGTCGCTCAGTCGTGTCCGACCCTCAGTGATCCCATGAACTGCAGCCCACGAGGCTCCTCCATCCCTGGGATTCTCCAGGCAAGAGTACTGGAGTGGGGTGCCATTGCCTTCTCCGATGTAAATGCTGTATATAGCTAAAAGTTAAAAGTCAATTACTCGGCCATAAAGAATGAAATAATGCAATTTTGCAGCAACATGGATGCACCTAGAGATTACCATATTAAGTGGAGTAAATAGAAAGAGATCTCCAAGACAAACACCATATGACGTCACTTCTATGTGGAATCTAACATATAACACACATGAAACTATCTGTAAAACAGAAACAGATTCACAGACAGAGAGCAGAAAAGAAAAGGGTGGGCGGGCAGGCGAGCTGGGAGAAGGCTGAATTGAGAGTTTGGGATTGGCAGATGCAAACTGGTATATATAGGATGGATAAGCAAGATCAAATTGTACTGTGATAAACCATAATGGAAAAGAATTCTTTAAAAAAAGAATAAGGTTTCAAGAACACACACACACAAACTTAAAACTCAAAAACTTCTAGAGGAAAACATAGAAGATCTTTGTGACACAGATGGCACATGTTTTGTAGATGAAAAATAGTAATTATAAAATATAGTCCATCAAAATACAAAATTTTCATGCATCAAAAGATGTCATTAAGATGATAAAAAGCTAGCTACAGCTGGAAGAAAATATTTACAATACAAATATCTCATAAAAGACTCATACCCAGTATATATAAATAATTCCAATTGCTAGCTAATAGAAAAATGAGTAATCTTGTTTAAAAAAATTGCAAAAACCGAAACATACTTCTCAAAAGAAATTATATGATTATAATTATAAAAGTGGCCAATGCACACATGAAAAGATGCTAAACATCAGTAAAATGCAGATTAAAAGCATAATTTACAGTAACTAGAATAGCTAAAATTAGAAATAGAATAAACAGACAATACTAAGTATTGGGGAAAGTTATAAATGCAACTCTCACGCACTATTGCTGGAAATGTATAAAGACAAGTACTTTGGGAATCAATCTGGTAGCTTAAACATATATTTAAAATATAGCAATTCAACTCTTAGGGAAATAAAAATACTGCTACTGCTGCTGCTAAGTCGCTTCAGTCGTGACCGACTCTGTGCGACCCCATAGACGGCAGCCCACCTAGAAAAATGAGTAATCTTGTTTAAAAAAATTGCAAAAACCGAAACATACTTCTCAAAAGAAATTATATGATTATAATTATAAAAGTGGCCAATGCACACATGAAAAGATGCTAAACATCAGTAAAATGCAGATTAAAAGCATAATTTACAGTAACTAGAATAGCTAAAATTAGAAATAGAATAAACAGACAATACTAAGTATTGGGGAAAGTTACAAATGCAACTCTCACGCACTATTGCTGGAAATGTATAAAGACAAGTACTTTGGGAATCAATCTGGTAGCTTAAACATATATTTAAAATATAGCAATTCAACTCTTAGGGAAATAAAAATACTGCTACTGCTGCTGCTAAGTCGCTTCAGTCGTGACCGACTCTGTGCGACCCCATAGACGGCAGCCCACCAGGCTCCCCCATCCTGGGATTCTCCAGGCAAGAACACTGGAGTGGGCTGCCATTTCCTTTTCCTGTGCATGAAAGGGAAAAGGGAAAAGGGAAAGTGAAGTCGCTCAGTCGTATCTGACTCTTCGCGACCCCATGGACTGCAGCCCACCAGGCTCCTCTGTCCATGGGATTCTCCAGGCAAGAGTACTGGAGTGGGGTGCCATTGCCTTCTCCACTAAAAAAAAAAAAAAAAAATACAACAACCCTGTACAAAGTACTTCCCTGGAGATCCAGTAGTTAAGACTTCACCTTCCAATGTAGAGAATGCATTTTTGATCTCTGGTCAGGGAACTATATCCCACATGCCTTGGGGCCAAGAAAGCAAATCAAAAATATTTGGAAGCAATATTGTAACAAATTCAATGAAGACTTTAAAAATGGTCCACTTAAAAAAAAAACTGTATAAGGATTTTCATAGCAACTGTTCCATAAATGTCAAAACTAGGGGAGAAAAAACAACTAAGGAAATAAATTGCTGAATTATATGATGGCATACCCACTTAATGAAATTCTACTGACCAATGAAAAGAAACAAACCACTGTGTATCAATTATCTGGGACTGTGTAACAAATCACTTCAAAATATAGTGACTTAAAACAACTGTGGTGTATTATTTCTGTAGGTTAAGAGAGTGGCATTTCTGCCTGGGCTGACTCTTGCATTTACATTCAGTTGCCTGGATGGAACCAAGAGAGCCTCACTCACCTCCTGGTGGCTTGGTGCTGGCAGTGGGCTGGACACCTGCCTCCATGTGGCCCTTTATCCAGGTGGTCTTCCCATCCTCTAGGGCCACTCTCTATAAATGTGGCCTGTCTCTTCAGCAGGATAGCCTGAACTTCCTCACGTGGCTGCTGGAGAAACAAACAGCTGCCTACTCCAGTATTCTTGCCTGGAGAATCCCATGGACAGAGGAGCCTGGCAGGCTACAGTCCATGGGGATGTGAAGAGTTGGACATGATGGAGCACGCACATTCACCGCCTTCTTCTAAGACGTAAGTAGAAGCTAAAAGCTCTATTAAGGCTTGGATTCAGAAGTCAAAGAATATCCCTTCCATCACATTTTATGGGTCAATCAAGTCATAAAAGCAGTCCGTTTCATGGGATAGTATATAGACCTTGTCACATGACAGCAGGGGTAGCAATTTCCATCATAAAAGGATGAGGTAACAGGAAAGGAAGTCACTGGGAGGCTGTTTTCACCACGGTCCCTCTTGTGATATGTATAAAACAGAGATTAATCTTACAAATAATACCCTGACTGAAAGAAGACATTCACAGAAGAGTGAACAGTGTATTATGCTATTTATATTAAACCCTGGAACAGTCAAAACTAAGCTGTAAGTCAGAAATGAGAATACTGATTGGTTGTCTATTGTGGGGATGGAGGTGGGGAGGTTGACTGAAAATTGGGACAAGGAAGCTTTCTGTAGGGATGACAATGTGCTATGAATTTCAGTTTATCTTCGTTGATATTAGTATTTCCTGTCCAAGAAACAAATCTTATAAATATTTCTTCATTGTTCATATAATTCTTTTCCATTAATTGGATGGAACAACAAACAAACACTCTGTTTATTACTTCTATTAGAAGTTTATCTTGTAATGAATTGTTTTTATCATGCTCTGAAAAATTTTCGCTATAATTTGCTTCTCAGTGCCCCCATATATGTCTGTTTATTTTGTTGTTCATCTTTATTGCTTTTCTTATAACCCATCAGCTTTTGAGCATGAAATCTATAGAAAAGGGAGAAATGACATAAAGAACTTTCCCCCCCAAATTTTGTAGCTGCTGCTAGAGGAAGTGAGTTAATGAATAAATCTGGGTCTGTACATAACTTGGATGAACAGAAAATCAGCTTTTTCCTTTTACCACCAAACCAAAAAATGTTAACTTAAAAAATTTTTAACATATATAAAAATAAATAGACAATATAGCGAACCCATTCTCCAGCCCCAAACATAAACAGGCCAATCTTGCCTCATCTGTATTCCTAGCCCCAGTGCTATTAGAGGTGGACATCTTGTTATACTTACTCTTCAAAAGTAATCCAGGATAGCATATGTGTTTCATTTGTTCCATCAGTCAGATGGATCTGAAAAGAAAACAAAACTATTATAAAATACCAAAGTAATTAATAACTTCTGGTCCTAAGAAGCAACTTTCTGTCTGATGAGATGAAGAGATGGAGCAACATGTGTTACATATTCACACCCATCTTGGGTCTCATCTCTCATGACTGCTATGTTGCCACCCAACTGATGGCAAATGGTTTTCAATGACAGGTTGCAATTGTCCAGAACATATTTTATTGATTTAAGAAACTCACAAATAGATGATTTTCATTTGGCCAGAGGAAAAAAAAATAGCTTAAAACTGCTCATAGGATTTCCTTTTGTAACAAGTGTGCATTGTTATTACCAAGTAACCAGGGTAGAATCTACAGTAATGGAATGGTAGGTGGTGTTTGGTTTGCCACTTCATTTTGTATGGATTCTCCCATTGTTTCAAATTTTTTTTGAAATGTTTGAGTAAGTCACACTTGTGTTTTTTCACTTCGACATTTTTTTCCCAAGTCCTGACACAACAATGGATTAAATTCAAGAACTACATGATTCCCACTAAATTTGTATTATTTAAGAATTTAACTTTTCATTATGACCCTGAAGCACAAAACTCTCACTTAAAATTTAACAACTGTAACTACTTTTTAGCACTCCAGGAATAATACTGAGTTGTCTTTGGTCTTAAAATCCTGATTCAGTGTGTTTTGTTTGGCTTGACTTGCATATAAAACAAGTAAACACAGCCTCCTTGTGTTCGGTGTCATCTCCAGGACTTGAGAATTCGCAATATGGTCATTCAGACTGAGCACCCGTCTTGTGTCTGTTGTGTCTGTCTCACTGAAAACAATTTAAAACGATTCATGCAATTTCAGTGTTGGGCTAGGCTAGTCCGGATCTCAAAATAAGTTACATTTTTTTTTCTTCTCAAAATATCTATTTAAGATTTTTTGTTTATTTTGCATCCTGTTCATTTCTTCTACATATTATTAGGATGGAAAACTGCTGTCATTAACAGTGTTGAACATGTGATTGCTTTCCGTAACATGAGGAAAGAAGACATGGTTCCTAACAAAATCAACTTCTCCCTCAAGATAAGCGGTTGCTGACTATCTGGAATGCTCTGGTGGACCTACAATTTCTCTCCTCTTTTTTAAAAAATTTACTTTAAAAATGTTTTTCATCGTGTACAATTGCTTTGCAATGTTCTTTTTACAATTGCTTTACAACATTGCTTTCCAATGTTAGTTTCAGCTATACAATGAAGTGAATCAGCTATATGTATACATATGTACCCCAGGACATGGAAGCAACCTATATGTCCATCAACACATGAATGGATAAAGAAAATGTGATTCATATATACAATGGAATATTACTCAGCCATAAAAACAAAACGCAACAAAACTGGGTCATATGATGGAGATGAGGATGGACCTAGAGTCTGTCATATGGAGTGCAGTAAGTCAGAAAGAGGAAAGCAAATATCATATGTTAATGCATATATGTAGAATCTAGAAAAATGGTACAGATGAACCTATTTGCAGGGCAGGAATAGAGATGCAGATCTAGACAACAGACTGTGGACACAGACAGGAAGGGGAGGGTGGGACGAACTGGGAGAAAAGGACTGACATACACACAATTTCTCTCTTCTTAACTTTCTTTTTCTTTCACTGCTTTTCCTTCTGAAAGTATTCTCATTCTAGTAAATATATCTATCTTTTCACCATGTTGCTTCCAAGAGATTTCCATTTCCTTCAGACCCAGTAGGAGAATTTGGCCATTTTGAGGCTCAAGAGGAACTAAAAAGCCTCTTGATGAAAGTGGAAAGTGAAAAAGTTGGCTTAAAGCTCAACATTCAGAAAACGAAGATCATGGCATCTGGTCCCATCACTCCATGGGAAATAGATGGGAAAACAGTGGAAACAGTGGCTGACTTTATTTTTCTGGGCTCCAGAATCACTGCAGATGGTGACTGCAGCCATGAAATTAAAAGAGCTTACTCCTTGGAAGAAAAGTTATGACCAACCTAGATGGCATATGCAAAAGCAGAGACATTACTTTTCCAACAAAGGTCCGTCTAGTCAAGGCTATGGTTTTTCCAGTGATCATGTATGGATATGAGAGTTGGACTGTAAAGAAAGCTAAGCACCAAAGAACTGATGCTTTTGAAGTGTGGTGTTGGAGAAGACTCTTGAGAGTCCCTTGGACTGCAAGGAGATCCAACCAGTTCATTCTGAAGGAGATCAGCCCTGGGATTTCTTTGGAAGGACTGATCCTAAAGCTGAAACTCCAGTATTTTGGGCACCTCATACAAAGAGTTGACTCATTGGAAAAGACTCTGATGCTGGGAGGGAATGGGGGCAGGAGGAGATGGGGACGACAAAGGATGAGATGGCTGGATGGCATCACCGACTTGATGAACGTGAGTTTGAATGAACTCTGGAAGATGGTGATGGACAGGGAGGCCTGGTGTGCTGCAATTCATGGAGTTGCAAAGAGTCGAACATGACTGAGCGACTGAACTGAACGGAACAGTCTTCTTTCTTTCAGAATAGGTTTTTGGCTTGCAGTAGGATACTTAATTTCATTTTATTTAAATTTTGGCATAGTCCATAATTCATAACAGTGTACACAATCTGAATTTAAGGTTTGCAAAAGTGCATTTCAAATACGTTTTAATTGCTCCTACCTTGTATAGAGCTATATAAACTGGTAGTCAAACAACTTAAAAAAAATTGAGGTATGGTTGATTTGCAGTGTCAGGTTAGCTTCAGGTATACAGCAAAGTGTTCAATTATACATATATATCTATTCTTTTTCAGCTTCTTTTCCTTTAGGTCATTACAAAATATTTATTATAGTTTCTTGTACAGTAGGGAACAGTGGGTCCTTACTGGTTATCTATCAAACAATTTCTATTTTACATACATTAACTTCTTGATGGATATATGTAGGAATTTTTATCACTGGGACCCTCTATTCTTTGGGTCATCTTACTGCTTTTAGACAATTTGTGGCAGACTTACTATGCCAATGTCAATGTTATAGGTTGTTTCTTCTGGAACTACTGTCAGGACAAGATGTTGGGTAACACCAACAGTAAAGCTTGTTGAGTAACAAGTTAATGCATTGCAGAAAGCACAGAATGCCACACAGACATTTCAGATGCACGAGGTACTGCCACAGTTTTGCTCTATAAACATAAGAATTCTTATAAACTTGTATTTGCATGATTCCCACAAAAAAGAAACATATAGAGTATTTAAAATTGTATATTCTGAATTATTTTATCTGTCCCTGACAAAACTTCCATTTGGGTAGGTATTGTAGCAAACCAAATCTTCCACCAACAATTTTGCTTTGTGGGTCTGATAATTAAAAGAGATTTCTGCAGACTAGCTTCGGCCCATACATTCCAAACCTTGTTTCTCCCACACGGCCCCTGTATCTAGGGCTGAATGGTTAGAGCACTTTCATGTTGCAGCCTCATCTCTGACCCTACACTTTATATTACCGTTGGGTGAGTCAGCCTGGCGGACAACAGTGGTTTTCCTGGACGTCATCTTTATACCTGGATACCTAGCAATAAGTAACAATGCCAGAAGAGACCATCAGCTACATAAATACACTCCATTAAACCAGAATATATGCTTCCTTTGCTCAGCTCCCTTTATCTGTATCTCCCCAAAGCCAAGCCACTCTGCTGCTGCTGCTGCTGCTAAGTCACTTCAGGCGTGTCCGACTCTGTGCGACCCCATAGACGGCAGCCCACCAGGCTCCCCCATCCCTGGGATTCTCCAGGCAAGAACACTGGAGTGGGTTGCCATTTCCTTCTCCAATGCAGGAAAGTGAAAAGTGAGGGTGAAGTCACTCAGTCGTGCCCGACTATTTGCGACCCCATGGACTGCAGCCCACCAGGCTGCTTCGTCCATGGGGTTTTCCAGGCAAGAGTACTGGAGTGGGGTGCCATTGCCTTCTCCGCAGGCCACTGTAAAATCCCTGATATCACAGGGCAAGTATGACAAAGGAAAAATGAGTGAAAGAGATAATTGTCTTAACCAGTGAAACTATCTTACTTTGACACATTTTAGAAAAGCACATGACTAGGTGAACTCATTTCTAGGTTCTCTCCAGGCCTTGGAAATGGTCCATCAAAAATGAGGGGCTCTGACATTTTGTCAATTTTATAGTAAACCTGCTTCTGACCCCATCAGCAAATTACATCTCTAAATTACAGTTCATTGATTACTCTTGATGTGTTGCTGATGACATTATATATACAATGAAGAAAAAAATCAGAATTAGAAACTTATTTGACTCATGATTTAATGGTTTTAGATCAATCATTAACACTCATATAATTACAAAATTATTTAATAATAAATGAACAACAGTAGCTAACACATGAGAAGCTCTTGTACAGGCTGTATGAGCTACACTTCAACACTACGAGATAGGTGTACTGTTGCAGGTATTATCATCCCTGTTTCAGAGATGAGGAAACAGAGGACGGAGGGGATACGTGATTTGTTCACAGTCACATAGTTTTAGAAGAGGATCTGAGAAATTTCTATGAGGAATGCTATGGGATTTCTATGGTGGCTCAGTGGTAAAGAATTTGCCTGCCAATGCAGGAGATGTGGGTTTAATCCCCTGGGGTAGGAAATGGCAACCTACTCCACTATTTTTGCTGGAATAATCCCATGGATAGAGGAACCTGGCAGGCTATAGTCTATGGGGTCCCAAAGGGTCAGACATGACTGAAGCGACCGAGTTCTCATGAGGAATTCTATGACAGAGACCCAAATGTCTTCTTGTCCAGGCAGGAAGGATACATGGGGGGAGGAGGGGATATGGTTGTAATGAGACCAGTCACTTGCTCCGTAGGGACTGGTGAGACTCTTGAACTGGAAAGCTCAAGGCCATCTAAGGCTCAGTACTCAGACCCAAGGGATTGTGGCCCCGGGCTAACACTGGCCCAGACTTTCTGATTTTTCAAGAGAATACAAAAACATAAAAGTTTGTGTGTCACTGTGTCTAATCTAATTGTAAAATACTGATCCATTTTATTTATTTTTGGTTTGTTTCTGATCTCACTTTTTAATCAACACTAAGGCCTTTTAACATTTAGCTTCCTTCTTCCTCGAATGTTTCTAAAGACGTTCAATTCCCAGGGCCCTTGGAATAATAGAATCCATCTCGCGTTGTTTCAGTAGTTTAGGAATGATCACCACCCTCTCCCATGTCTTCATTTGTACCAAAACAACCACCTACATAGAAGTGACAGGAATTTCACCGTCTCAGTTCAGAGACCTCATGTAAAGAGCAAAACCAGGGCTGACATGTCTTTGTCAACAACTGCCAGCTCAAAAACTCTTCCGTTCTGGGCAAATATATTAATCTGTGTACTTGCTGAGGCTGCCTCGGACTCCAGCCTCTGGAAATCAGAAGTGCTGATGAGGGGGTCACTGTCACATGGCAGGTGGGCCTGGCTGCCTATTGCAGTTTTATTGTTCTTCAATCAATTTTTAAAAAGAAAAACAACAAGTGGACCAAAAAAAGGACTGCGCTTCTAGCTCCGCTCGAGGCCAGGACTTCTCAGCCACCGTTAGTTCTTTGCAAGCTCACACTGTATAATCTGTATTTCTACACTCTTTCTTCTTTTGCTTCCCTTGTGGCTCAGCTGGTGAAGAATCTGCCTGCAATGCGGGAGACCTGGGCTTGATCTCTGGTTTGGGAAGATCCCCTGGAGAAGGGCAAGGCTACTCACTCCTGTATTCTGTCCTGGAGAATTCCGTGGACTACAGTCCATGGGGTCACAAAGAGTCGGACACAACTGAGTGACTTTTGCTCTCGCTTTCACTTTTTTCCTTTTACTACTCAAAGTTGTGTAGGTTGCTTTCACTGCTTAGCATTTTGCTTTTCCTAGAGCAGTTGCTTAAATAAATGAAGTTGGTTTGTAAGATTTCTGACTCAGAAGTGGAGCTTGACCTGTCTAATCAGGATGCTTTATGGGAGGGAACACAAGAAAAGGTAACATACAGCAACATTCAACCATTTACCACAGGTGATATGGTGCTATTACCTGTAAAAAGTATTAATTTTCCCTCTGGGTACTCCAGATCAACCTAGGAATAAAGAAATATAGAGAAGGACATAAAATGCTGATCAAAGGGGTGGGGTGGACTGGGAGGTGGGAGGGAGGTTCAAGAGGCAGGGAACATATACATACCTGTGGCTGATTCATGTTGATGTATGGCAGAAACCAACACAATATTGTACAGCAATTATCCTCAGATTAAAAATGAATAAATCAAAAATAAAAAAGAATCAGAAGACCTCTGATCTATTACCATTTCCAAATAAACGTATAGATATGCTACAGTTAAGTACAACTAAATATTAGTAATTATTAAAGTTAAACAGATTGTTCCAGTTTACTTTAAACTGAACTATTATAATAATTGATATAATAACTGTGTATAGAATGCTGTTTGAAATCAAGTGGGTTATAGATTAGTAAATGTGTTTTTGTTATATATACTTTATATTCAAATGGTACTGGTAATAAAATTTCATATATTTTTTTTCTACCAAAAAAATCAGTAATTAGCCATCATAAACATTTCAGGCCCCAAGGCACCTGTCCCACTTTAATATCCACCATATGAAATATGGAATTGCTCTCTAAAAGCACACAGCCAGATCATTCAATAGGACCCCCAACAACCTTTGCCCCAGTTATCTTGCAGCCCAGAAATCAACACTGTTAACAGCAAACCTCAGAAATAAAAACTTAGTACTCATGGTATAAACAGGTGTAAATCCCTGAAAGCACAGTGAACCCAGTAATGTGATGGTTTCCATTCATTTCATTTCATCTATTCTATTTTTTTATTTTTGATTGTATGTTTCATACTTCCAGTGATCAAATGCTCATGTCAAGTGGTTGAAATTATTGGTTCCAGAAATCCCAGTGAGCTGGCTACCGACATCTGCCTGCTGTGATTTTTGAGCTCATTGTGTCTGTGTGTATCACTGGGGCTCACACGTACATGGAAAGCAAGCTTTTCCAACACGGAAGACAGAGGGAGACTCCCCTCCGTCCACAGCGGCCTCGCTCTCTGCTGCTGTCGTTTGCATCCGGGTCTGTACTGTTTCTCCAGAAACAGCCCAAGTGTGTGATTATGTACTTCTGGAGCCTCGCCAGCTCACTCAGGAGCTTCTGGCCCTCTGGCGTCTGTCCCCTAAGGCAGCAAACTCGATTGACTCAGGGAGCTGTTAATTAAGTGAATTATGTCTGGTCAGGAATTTATGAACAAAGAAAACAGAACTGGAAATGATAACTGTGCCCTCACAAAAGACTGAGTAAGCGATATGCAAATTAAACAAAAACCCCAACCCAACCAAAAGAATCTATAAGGATTTCCCTCCACTCTGAGTTTAGTTTCTCTCTCTAACCCAATTTGACAGAATACACTTGTTCTTCAGTGAGATTGTTCTCAGCCCAAATGTGCTTATAATCTTGGGCAAAATGCAGAGAAGAGCTGAGAGGAATATAAACACTGTGTATTCTCTCTACAGAACCGTTGAAGGAAATGCTGTTTACTTGGAAATAGAGTTCTAGGAAGTATGTCTGCCATCTGCAGTCCAGATGACGGTGGCTGTGGTGATGAATTAAGCATTTAGAAATAAAAGCTAGTGGTTGTTTCTGTTTGTGAGGATAAGGCAGTTGAAATATTGTTTCATTACTCTTAATTCACAAAATAGCTAGAACTTGTTTATGCATTATATATTCACAACTTAGAAGACATTTAAAGAAAGACACAATGATTGTGGATTTTTGTAGAGTGTGTCTTGGCACAATTTCTGCATAAGCTCTGATGCAGACATAATTTGCTAAGCCATGGAGATTGCTCGAAATTTGAAAGCACTCTTATTAGCACCATGACTTTCTCTTTAATGAGGGCTCTTGCTCTAAGATCCACACACCTGACCTGCCTCTTGAGAAACCTATATGCAGGTCAGGAAGCAACAGTTAGAAATAGACATGGAACAACAGATGGGTTCCAAATAGGAAAAGGAATACATCAAGGCTGTATATTGTCACCCTGCTTATTTAACTTATATGCAGAGTACATCATGAGAAATGCTGGACTGGAAGAAACACAAGCTGGAATCAAGATTGCCAGGACAAATATCAACAACCTCAGATATGCAGGTGACACTACCCTTATGGCAGAAAGTGAAGAGGAACTAAAAAGCCTCTTGATGAAAGTGAAAGAGGAGAGTGAAAAAGTTGGCTTAAAGCTCAGCATCCAGAAACCAAGATCATGGCATCTGGTCCCATCACTTCATGGGAAATAGATGGGGAAACAGTGGAAACAGTGTCAGACTTTATTTTGGGGGGCTCCAAAATCACTGCAGATGGTGACTGCAGCCATGAAATTAAAAGACGCTTGCTCCTTGGAAGGAAAGTTATGACCAACCTAGATAGCATATTCAAAAGCAGAGACATTACTTTGCCAACAAAGGTCCATCTAGTCAAAGCTATTCTTTTTTCCAGTGATCATGTATGGATGTGAGAGTTGGACTGTGAAGAAGGCTGAGTGCCAAAGAACTGATGCTTTTGAACTGTGGTGTTGGAGAAGACTCTTGAAAGTCCCTTGGACTGCAAGGAGATCCAACCAGTCCATTCTAAAGGAGATCAGCCCTGGGTGTTCTTTGGAAGGAATGATGCTAAAGCTGAAACTCCAGTACTTTGGCCACCTCATGTGAAGAGTTGACTTATTGGAAAAGACTCTGATACTGGGAGGGATTGGGGGCAGGAGGAGAAGGGGACAAGAGAGGATGAGATGGCTTGATGGCATCACTGACTTGATGGACATGAGTATGGGTAAACTTCGGGAGTTGGTGATGGACAGGGAGGCCTGGCGTGCTGCAATTCATGGGGTCGCAAAGAGTCGGACATGACTGAGCCACTGAACTGAACTGAACTGAACTTGCTCTAAGATAGAGTCATTGTTTCATGTGCTGCCACTCACAAGCATGTATCAATCAGCTCACCGTGAATATCCCCATTCTTGAAGCTATGAAAGAACATTTAGAAAGCTGTCCGTGATTCTTTACTAAGTGAGATGCAAAGAAAGCTAAATGGTTATGATTCTTGAGCACTGCCCTTCAAGAACAGGCCATCTAAAAGGGACTTGTAAAAGAACAGGGCAATGAAAATAGTACATTCATAAGATAGTCATAAAACCAAGGCACATAGAAGTGTTTTGGTGGTTTTTTAAAAATAAAAAGTTTGTTTCAGTTGGTGAAGGCAGAACAAGCACAGTAATGGTCTCAATTATTGTGATCAGTCATGTCTGACTCTTTGCGACCCCATGGACGGAGGCCTGCCAGATTCCTCTGTTCATGGGATTATGGGATGCCAGCAAGAAAAATGGAGTGGATTGCCATTTCCTACTCCAGGGAGTCTTCCCGATCCAGGATTTGATGGGACTTGTAAAAGAACAGGGCAATGAAAATAGTACATTCATAAGATAGTCATAAAACCAAGGCACATAGAAGTGTTTTGGTGGTTTTTTAAAAATAAAAAGTTTGTTTCAGTTGGTGAAGGCAGAACAAGCACAGTAATGGTCTCAATTATTGTGATCAGTCATGTCTGACTCTTTGCGACCCCATGGACGGAGGCCTGCCAGATTCCTCTGTTCATGGGATTATGGGATGCCAGCAAGAAAAATGGAGTGGATTGCCATTTCCTACTCCAGGGAGTCTTCCCGATCCAGGATTTGAACCCACTAACCGACATCTCCTGTGGCTCCTGCATTGGCAGGCAGATTCTTTACCACTGAAACAAGCCCGGAGTAATGGTTGCTGCTGCTGCTGCTGCTAAGTCGCTTCAGTCGTGTCCAACTCTGTGTGACCCCATAGACGGTAGCCCACCAGGCTCCCCCGTCCCTGGGACTCTCCAGGCAAGAACACTGGAGTGGGTTGCCATTTCCTTCTCCAATGCATGAAAGTGAAAAGTGAAAGTGAAGTTGCTCAGTCATGTCCAACTTAGCGACCCCATGGACTGCAGCCTACCAGGCTCCTCTGTCCATGGGATTTTCCAGGCAAGAGTACTGGAGTGGGGGTAGAGGAATCATTAACTTTCATCCAAAGTTGAGACAATTCTGGTATGAAATGAGACTTCAAAGGCTGTTTGTACAATCAAGAAGGTTGAGAAGGAAACATACAGGCCAGAAAATGAATGACTGAAAGCAAGTTGGACTTGGGATGTGGTGATGTGTAGAAATGGCCAGGATATGGGGTGGCAGCAAGGGTTGGGGGGCAGCCATGGTTGTAATGGGACCACTCACTCACTCCCTAGGAACTGGGAAGTAGAAGAGACTGAATTGGAGAGATCAAGGCCATTTAAGGGTCACTGTTCAGACCCAGTTGTAGTCCTATGGTAATACTGGCCCAGACTTTCAGATTTTTCAAGAGAATATAGAAATATAAAAATGTGTGTGTGTGTGTGTGTGTGTGTGTAAACTCTGAATTATAAGACATTGGGAGGTGGTGAGCCAAATGCATGAATATAAAATTGAAGCAGGCTGTCTATCTGTAACTCAAGATACTTAGTAAAAGTTTCTAGGTTTGGGGGAGTTAAAGCATGTCCCAATCTTCTTTCTGGTCTATCTACTCTTTCTTACAAATCTTCGCACTTCTCCGCCATAACCAAAACAATTGGCCATTCCAATCAAACAACAAATGTTCCTGATTGAAGATACTAGCAAAAGAAGTGCTTGAATTGATGCTGTATGGGTTCAGGGTCAGATGGGGAAGGTTTGGGTCCTGAAGGCAGGTTGAGTAAAGCATCCTATCCAATAGCTGAAGCCAGATCCTATAGTATCATGAAAAGTGAAAGAGTTAGTTAGTCATGTCTGACTCTTTTGTGACCTCGTGAACTGTAGCCTGCCAGGCTCCTCTGTCCATGGGATTTCCCAGGCAAGAATACTGGAGTGGGTTGTCATTCCCTTCTCCAGGGGATCTTCCTGATCCAGGGATCAAACCCAGATCTCTTGTATTGCAGGAGGATTCTTTACCATCTAAGCCACCACGGAAGCCCATAGTATCATGAGAGAAAATTATTAAATTATCAGGAATTTTGTCAGCCAGTATAGCCATTATAAAAATTATATAAAAAATACAATTATATAAATTATATCAAAACAAAGGTAATAAATACACTCTTCCACTTTCTGATTATGTCAGTACATTTTACTGTTATCTATGCTCTTGAGGGCATTTTCTTACTTTGTCACTGTACAATGGAAGTGCTGCAGAATAATGTGCTTTGGGGCCTCTCTTCCCAAGGTTGCCCTCAGTGTTAACATGCTGGTGGCTGCAGATCAGCTACACTGATAAACATTTACCAACATATCACTGGTCCTTTCTACAATATACCATCTCCAAGGGTAAGCTTGCTTTTTACATCAGAGCTAGTTTTACAGGTGAAATAAAATCCCATTACAAAGTACAGCTACAGATCTAGAAAACAAATTTATGATTACTAGGGGGTAAGGGAGAGGGGAGATAAACTTGGAGACTGGGATTGACATATACACACTTGTTATTGTTCAGTCAATAAGTTGTGTCCGACTCTTTATGGCCCCATGGATTGCAGCAAGCCAGGCTTCCCTGTCCTTCACTATCTCTTGGAGTTTGCTCAAACTCATGTCCACTGAGTCAGTGATCCATCCAACCATCTCATCCTCTGTTGCCCCTTTCTCCTCCTACCTTCAATCTTTCCCAGCATTAAAGTCTTTTTCCAATGAGTCAGCTCTTTGAATCAGGTGGCCAAAATATTGGAGCTTCAAGCATCAGTCTTTCTAATGCATATTCAAGGTTGATTTCCTTTAGGATTGACTGATTTGATCTCCTTGCTGTCCAAAGGATTCTCAAGAGTCTTCTCCAGCACCACAATTTGAAAGCATCAATTTTTTGGTGCTCAGGCTTCTTTATAGTCCAACTCTCACATCCATACATGACTACTGGAAAAACCATAGCTTTGATTATATGGACCTTTGTTGGCAAAGTGATGTCTCTGCTTTTAAATATGCTATCTAGGTTTGTCAAAGCTCTAGGTAACTAATAAGGACCCGCTGTATAGCACAGGGAACTCTATACAATATTCTGTAATAATCGATATGGGAAAAGAATCTAAAAAGGAGGGCAGGATATATGTGTATGTATAACTGATTAACTTTGCTGTACATCTGAAATTAACACAACATTGTAAATCAGCTATATTCCAATGAAAATTTTTTAAACAAAGAAAGAAAACTTGGAAAGTAAGAAGAAAAAGGAGATAAGGAAATGCAGGAAGGGGGTAGGAAGAATTGCCGCTCAGTTGCTGATAACGATATTCCATTGGTCCCTGAGATGGGCCTGGAGCTCTGAAATGATGATTAAATTTTCATCCAATTTCTGAATAAATGCTTCTAATATCAGGCAACTGAGAAGCAAATTGAAATGACATTATTAGAAATAAGTGTCTATGTATAATTTGCAGTCTCTTTGCCTGAAAGAAGAGATTTCATCATCTGTATTCATTGCTTTTGAGACTACTAAACTGAATCTGATATTTCTTCATGTTAAATTGAAGGCTGTAGTTATCAAAATGCTGACAGGTTGAGTTATTGGCTATTTTCAGGGCCTATGGAAAGAGTCTCCCATTAATAACATTCACTGTGTACATTGGTAGCAGAGAATTACTAGAGCTATCAAATGTGTTATTACAACTTATCCTGTATGCCCTAAAGAAGACATTTTTGACTTGTGGGGGAAAAAAGGATATTTTCAGGGAGTTGACACATGACAAAATAGCATGGCCTATAACAGAGGGAAAGATGGAGTAATGCAATTCTATAATAACTCAGTTAGAATCTGCCACTCCTTTATTGGTTGTTGTTTCTCAACAAGGTTTACAGTGCTCATCTCTCTGTTCTCTCCCTCTTTCTCACACACACACAATGAGATGAAACCAGAAAACAAGAAGTCAGATGAATAAATTTGTTTAAAATGTTGATTTATCACATGGGCTTAAAACTCACTACCAAAAAAATTGACCATTTCCTTTATTTTCTACTGAAAAATCACAACTGTCAGTTTAAGTATACAATCGTGTATTATGTGCCCTTAATGCACATTAAAAAAAAAGAAAGAAAATGTTTTTAAAAGTTCTGGTTTTAAATACAAAAGCAATGGTGTAGGGATAGGCGTGGGGTTATAACTACATCCTTTTCAGGGTGTGATTGCCTGCATAAATAGTTCTCAAGCCTTTTGTATATTTCAGCCCAAGAACTAGTTTCACAGATTCTCTATGGACCATCATGGACACACCCTTCATGTCTGATGGCTACATGGTCATAACTGTATCCCATTCTCCCACAATACAGAAACACGCATGCACAACCCAAGAATGAGTAGAGAAATGACGATGCCTTTTGATGCCTCTCATCCATATGATTGACATACATGTTATAATTCCTGTGTCCCATGTACCCCTGCTGGGCACTAGGAGGGACCCAGGAGTAATATACCCAATTCCTGTTCTCAGCAAGGCATCTTTAAGTAACTGGCGAGAGACATTAAAAAAATGGCAAATCACAATATAGTAAGGGAAGTAATTTTGTCATAAAGATATGGAGAGCAGTGCTGTGGAATTCTCAGAATGGAGAGACCCACCCTTCCTGAAGTCAGGGAAGACTTCACAGAGAGCTGGACCCTTAAAGACATGGATTTCGCCAGACAAGAAAGAGAAAAGGTCTGAAATGAATAAAGTTCTGATGCTGCTAAGTTGCTTCAGTCGTGTCTATCTCTATGTGGCCCCATAGACGGCAGCCCACCAGGCTCCTCCGTCCCTGGGATTCTCCAGGCAAGAACACTGGAGTGGGTTGCCATTTCCTTGGCTCTTCCCTGGTGGCTAAGAGGTTAAAGTGTCTACCTCTAATGCGGGAGACCTGGGTTCGATCCCTGGGTCGGGAAGATCCCCTGGAGAAGGAAATGGCAACCCACTCCAGTATTCTTGCCTGGAGAATCCCATGGACAGAGGAGCCTGGTGGGCTACATACAGTCCATGGAGTCGCAAAGAGTCGGACACGACTGAGCGACTTAATTAACTCACTCACTCTCCAATTCCAAAAAGTAAATGCTCTAAAAACACAATCAAAGCTTTTCCCCACGTGGGGTCCTGCAGCAGGGTGGCGGTGCTGCTGCGGGCAGGCTGGTACCGCGCCCACGGAGATGGTCCGCAGCAGAGTCCACCTCTGGTCCAGCCAGAACCTGGTGCCACTACCAGCCGAGCGGAGAGCGGACCCTGTCCAAATCCTGTGCCTTGGGAAACAGAAAAGGCTTTTTCTCCGGCTGGATTGGTAATATCAAACAGGAATTAGCAGAGAACAAAGAAATGAAAGAAAGTTTAAAAAAAAAAAAAGTTCTGAGGCAAGGCCGGGAAGCCAAGAGGAGATACAGAACCATCGAATCAGAGATTCTGAGAAGGAAAGAGGCAATCAATAAAGAAGCTGGGGGAGATCATGGGCACCGGGAAGGAGAGTCTTGATGAAGTCAGTCAAAGTGACCTTGGCGGGAAAATCAAGGAGGGTGTGGAAGAAAGCATACGAGACTGCAGAGTTGGCGGCCAAGTTGTTGTCCAAAGGCAGGGAGAAGCTCGACTGGACCGCTGCCTTCGAAGCCACCTGCCAGGGCATGGAGTCCATCTAGAAGATGGACCAGAGCGTCCCCGGGCAGACCGGGCCTACTGCGGCTGGAGAGAAGTTCAAGGAAGAGGAAGTGTTTGAGGCCAACCAGGAGGCCTTGGAGGTCGCTGCACAAGGACTCCAAGTGGGCCCAGCAGCTGAAGGACTTCAGGGACAGCAGCGTGGCGCTTGATTGGTTCTTTGAGATGAAGATGAAGTGTGCCAAGAGCAACAATGCCTTAGGCTGGGCGTCCCACAGTGCTGACAGTCAAGGTCAAGGACTTGCTGACAGTCAAGGTCACAGCAAGATGATGGATGCAGAGGCCTGTGCTAATCACCACCTTCCAGGCCCAGTTGGTGATGCTGATCAAGAACCCCAAAGGCGAGGTGGTTGAGAGCAACCTGGACAAGGTACCGCTAATGTTGTACATGTGGGCGCTCTGCCCAGACCAGGATGAGCTGAAACCCTCTGTCACCTGGCGGCTCCCAGACATCTCAGCCTCCAGCACAGAGCAGCTCCTGTGAGCAGGGTGGCCACAACTGAGGCCTCCGGGACTGGCCCTCACTCAGGACACACGGGGTACTGGTGTCCACCTGCAGCAACCAGATCTCTGGGGACAAGACCGTCAGCTCTGTCGCTGCCCTACCAGGCCGGCTGCAACCCCAGCTGAACGGAGTGGGGAGGGGGCGGTCTGCACTACTGCCGTGTCCCCGGCAGGCTGGTGGCCGCTGGGCCGCAGGCGCACAAACCAGGCAGGGCCCAGAGGCCCCCAGCCCCGAGACTCCCTCCCAGGGCCAAGCCGTGGGGCTGGGCCCACTGGCCACATCAGCCAAGCTGTTTTAGCTCCTTTTTTTTTTTCTTAACAGTGCCCTGGTTATCCTGTATATAAGCCAGATTTGGAAATAATAAAACACCACAGTACAAGAGAGCAAAAAAAAAAAACTTTTCCTGATACCAGCATGCAGAGCACACAAAAGACATTTTCAGAACCCTGAACTATCCATCTGAAGTCTTGGGTTCTTACCGCAGCAGAGCCTAGATTCTTCTTTCAGTACACTTGTGTGACGGTCTTGTTGGAGTCACAGTCAGATAACAGTATATGAAGGTGAGGATGGAGTTCCTCAAAAGGAGAAGCAACTCCTGGAATCAGTCATCTTGGGAAATAGTCAGGCCTGGGATAAGAAATAAGGATTTTATAAGCCACTTAGGAGAGAATGTTTTCCTTCTTTCTGGGGCTAAGGGTCTAAGGCAGGGATATTCCTGGAGATTTTCTGATATTGGGATGAGGGTAGGGCCTCGCTGATGGTTCAGAGGGTAAAGAATCTGCCTGCAATTCAGGAGACCAGGGTTCTATCCTTGGGTCTGGAGGATCCCCTGGAAAAGGGAATGGCTACCCACTCCAGTATTCTTGCTGAAGAATTCCATGGACAGAGGAAGGAGCCTTCCAGGCTGCAGTCTGTCCACAAAAAGTTGAACACGAGTGAGTGACCAACACACATGAGTAAAACTAAAACAGCGCCAGAAGTAGCCTCTGTTGCTGGCCTGCCTTCTTGATCTCAGTGAGTCACAAGCTGCAGTTTCATGCTGCAGACGGAAATTTTCCACGAGGGTTACTCAGTAGGAAACACGTCATTCTGTCTGCATGGCTGTCATCAGGTCCTGTTCTGTAACAGCTAGCCTGCAACATTAGCTGCAGTAACAAACAGCCCAAGAACCTCCATGGCATGAAACAGGGAATGTTTGTTTCTTGTTTATCTACATGTTTAATGCAGGCATGTGCATTGTGTGGCCTCTGCTTAAAGCTGTTCTCTTTTCAGGCCCTAAAGCTTCCCCCTAGCAGTGGTTGATGTGACTTCTGCTGGTCCAAAGTGATGCCACACGTGCGCAAAGGCGGCAGAATGATGGTGGCCACAGACCCCAACCCCATATTACAGAGGAAATCACTTGAGTCCCTGGATGAAGGGTATATGGTTTTAACTAGGAAAATGATAATCAAATTCGAAATGTACTGAGCAGGCAGTTGGCTTTCCTGACAAAATAACTCTGTAACGGTGGTCTGGTCGTAGGAAGGCAAAGGAAGAGAGATGACGGAATAAGCAGAGAAGAAGGATGAGTGAAGCTTGAGAAGCAAATAGAGACATAAGAGAAGTGAAGGCAAGAAGGAAACGCATGAGAGTGAGTATTGCCCATCTGCCCCCGAGGTGGCTTTGGTACAGCTTTCTCCTCCTCTTCCGATGCTCCACGGTTGTTCATTTCTCTAGGTTCTGAACTACTTAATTGAACCAAGAAAGACCTGTAGGCAAGAGGAGGCAGAGGGAAGTGCAGGATGATGCGGGCACAGTAAGTCTTCTACATATGAACCTTTAAGTTGCTAACTATCAAAGATGCAAGTGTCTATCTGGCTCTCGTAAGGAACCAGAACCATCAACGTGCCGTCGACATCAGGCGTGAGTGAGACTGCAGTTTGCCCTCCGTCTCCTGCTGCTGACGATCCTTCAGCTCTACCATCTCCCACCTCCTCGTCCTCCTCTAGTCCATAGCTCTTCTCGTCTGTTCACTGGATGCCAGCCCCTGTGTGCCAGCTGTTGTACTGTACTTTTCAAGGTACTGTACTATAAGATTAAAAATGTTTACTTTTGTTTTTTACGTGTCGTGTGAAAAGTATTATAAATCAATTACAGCACAGCACTATAGTTATATATAATGTGTATATTTGTGTATATTGTGATTGTGCTAGTTGGGTACCTAGGGTAACTTTTGTTGGACTTATGAACAAACTGGGTTTAACAGACGTGCACTCAGAATGGAACTCATGGTGGGGGGCGGGGAGATGGTGACTCAAAGATGCCTGAGTCGTGGACTCTCCAAGATGGGTAACTGGAGGAAGAACAAGGAACAGAAAGGGGCCAAGGAAAATGGAAGTGGCCACGGAGAGTCTGAAATTCAGAATCTGCTTAAGCCGGGGAGATACTGCAGCTGATGAAACTGCTCGTCTTCTTGAAATATCAGGTTCTTCCCTGCTGCCCTCTGCCTGACGATGATGGTGAAGCTAACCCTCCTGGGACTGTCTCTGGGAAGAAGATTACTAATAGGTTGGGAACTGGTCATCCCAGAAGAAATCCACGGAGCTTTGGTTTGGGGATTGACCTGCCCTGAATAAGGCAGTCTGGTCATGCTCCGAGGGCAGCCTGCTCCGTCCATCATTAGACACACACCCAGTCGCACTACCTCCATGAGGACCAAGGCTTTGGAGAACTGGCTGGAACTGTTGGGTAGAGGTGGGATGACTGTATTCCAGAGAAAACCTTGCTGTGATCCATGAGAAATTACTAGTTTGTTTAAAAAGTAAGAAAAAATTGAAAATAAAGCTTTTACAGCTTCACAAACCTGGTGTTAAAAATATCATTTTAATGTAACCAGAGCTGCTCTTTGTAGCACTTTGCTAGCAGAGACCATCAGATTAATAGGCATCTCTATGAAATGTCAGACTGTCTTTTCATATAAAAACCATGAAATTGTTTAATTGAAATCCATTGCAAGGGAGGTTCTGAATTCTCAAAGAGAGGACATATATTTGCCTAGGAAAGTAATGAGACACTCCCCAAGATCTGTTAGGCCTTGAAGGGGCAGTTCGGTTTTCCTCACATCATAGACTCTATTTATCATCTTTGTTCATGACTTAATTATGGAATTTTTTTTTTAATTTACATGAAATAGAAATAGTTTTCCTCATTGTTCTGTTGAGTATCTCCTCTGTCCTGAAATTGATACTTGCCTTTTCTTTGTCCAGCTACAAATATAGTATTTCCTTGCAGCCACAAACCTAATCAGTGCCTTTGTGTGGAAAAAAGGCAGAAGGGCTTATCCACAGAGAACAAATTGATGGTTGCCGGGGTGAGGGGTGCAGGGGAGATTGAAATGGGTGAAAGGGTTTTAAGGTACAAACTTCCAGTTGTAAAGTAAGTCAGTCCAGAGGATATAATGTACAGTATGGTGATTATAGTTGATATGGTGCATATAATGAAAGTTGCTAAGAGAGTAGATCTTAAAAGTTCTCATCACAAGATAAAACATTTATAGCTATGGCAAATATTAACAAAACTTATTGTGGTGCTCATTTCACAAGATATGTAAGTATCAAATCCTTACATGTACACCTGAAGCTAATATAATGATATATGTCAATTATAGCTCAATAATAATAAAGACTCAACTCAATGGGTGCCCAGTTTGGTAAGTCCCAGTATCTAAGAGAAATAGAGGGCAACCCTTCCTCTGGGAATATCTCTGCTCCAGGCTGCATGGTGTGGTGAGCAGAGTTTTGGCTTGATTTCAATCCCACGCATCCTTCAGGCAGGCACTTTGTGAAATGCACAAACTGCACAACCCTGAATACTCATTGGAAGGACTGATGCTGAAGCTTCATTACTTTGGCCACCTGATTCAAAGAGCCAGCCCATTGGAAAGGACTCTGATACTTGGAAAGACTGAAGGCAGGAGAAGAGGGAGACAGAGGATGAGATGGTTGGATGGTATCATCGACTCAAAGGACATGAGTTTGAACAAACTCTGGGAGATAGTGAAGGACAGAGAAGCCTGGCGTACCACAGTCCATGCAGTCGCAAAGAATCCGACACAACTGAGCAACTGAATAACAAAAAACACAATGCATGTCAGTTCTTACAGGGTGTGTCTCCTTAGCTACATTTGCTGGGTCCAGGGGTGGCTTCTTATATAAGCCAGGCCAATCAGAGCTCTTTGGTGGAATTTTTTTCCAACTAGACCCAAGAGAGTCGGACCTTCTCTGTTGGCGAAAGTCAAATGATGAATTTTGTATTGAATATTGGTGACTAGGGTTCTTACCATTTGATAAAAACCATTGGTAGTGCAAAAAAGAATGGAGCCAGGGCACAAGGAAACAAAAGCAAGAGATGGCAAACACTCAATGAGCACTGAAGTTCCTGGTTCCAAGGGCGCCTGCATCCTGTCCTTCTCATGGTGGGTGGTCTGGCTGTTCAGCCCTCACCTGGATTCTATGAATCAGACATCCTTTTTGCATCAGCTTCTTTGAGTCGGGTTTACACCATGGCAACTTGAGAGTCATGAAAAAAATGCAGCGATGCTGCAAAGAGCAGCCATATATCACAGCAGCCAGTCACGGCTCCAGCCCCACTGTGCAGCTCCCGCAACCTTGCACAGACAGGTCTGTGTTTGTTACATGGTCAGGAGCCAAAAGCCCCAATTCCTAGCAATATGACCTTATCCCAGACTCTAGACCTCAGTTTCCACATCTGCAAAGTGGGAAATTCAAGAATTATTTAGGACAGTGCCTGGCATCCAGTAAATGTTAGATCTGGTTACTACTGTTTTCTTATTTCCAGTGTCAAATGGGGCTTGACATAGGATAGACTAGCAAGAGTTGCAGTGGGTATGATAAGCTCGTTTTAGCCTTAACTCCATCACTAACATTCTGTGACCTTAGGGAAATTATTTATAGTTTTGAATCTCAGTTTTCTTATTATAAATGGGAAAAAATATTTTTGGCAGGTGAATTAAAAGATAACACAAAATGATGTGTATAAGCAAATTTCATGAACTCAAACTCTATCCAATCATAAAAGATGAAAGATTAGAAAGATGAGTTTAAGTTTGCTCCTTTATGATGATGCTAATATATCAATATTTTAGCAGCTAAAAAAGAAAGGAGATCACAACTGTAAATAAAAATATTTTCTTAAATTGTTTCATACAAAAGGGAGAACTTATAAACTGGTATTCTTCTATTGAATGCAATAGGTACCATATGTCCTAAAATAGAGACTTTTTCTCCATGGGGATCAATAAAACTATTTTCATTTTGATTGGGAAATATGTGTTTTTTAAACATTCTTATTTTTCTTAAATTGTCCCTCATGCACAAGTTTTGCTTTCCCCTCATGAAGACTGTCTAAGAATTTTGATAGTGTCCCAAGCTTAATCTGGGAAAACAACAATTTTAAAATTTCAGATCAAATCTTGGCATGATGTTTAAAACATTAGCCTGCCTCCAACAAAAGAAGCTTTAGATCAAACCATCTGTTTTCTTAGCATGCTAGCCTTTGGTAAGTGGAGATTTTGAGAATAAAACTGAATATAATCATCTTTGGACCATTTCAGTGAGAGAGGATAGTTCCACCAAAAAAAAAAAAAAAAAAAAAAAGCTCTATTGCTTTTTCTAGCAAGTTTGCAGATTTGATTAAAGAAGATGTTTAGCAGAATAAATTCAAGTTAAAGAATTAAAAATATGAGAAAATATAAGAACAGGCAAGTTCTTGTATGTGCAAGCTGAGCACAGTGCTACAACGTCTCATTTCTCTTTTAATTTAGCACATCGCCTAAAAGTTTGATGCTTTCAAACTATGGTGCTGGAGAAGACTCTTGAGAGTCTTTTGGACAGCAAGGAGACCAAACCAGTCAATCCTAAAGGAAATAAACCCTGAATATTCATTGGAAGGACTGATGCTGAAGCTGAAGCTGCAATACTTTGGCCACCTGATGCGAAGAACTGACTCACTGGAAAAGACCATGATGCTGAGAAAGACTGAGGGCAGGAGGGGAAGGAGTAACAGAGGACGAGATGGTTGGATGGCATCATTGACTCAATGGACGTGAGTTTGAGCAAACTCCAGGAGATAGTGAAGGGCAGGGAAGCCTGGCGTGCTGCAGTTCGTGGGATCGCAGAGTCAGACACAACTGAGTGACTAACACACACACACACATAGTTGATTAACAATGTGTTCATTTCACATGTACAGCAAAGTGATTTGGTGTCTTTTCAGATACACGTGTCTGTTCTTTTTCAATTCCTTTCCATTTTTTTAAGGAAGTCTGAAGTAAGTTTTTCCACAAATGTCATGTGAGATGGAGAATGCATACTTACAAATTGCTTTCCAAACAAGCATGGTAAACATTTCCTCCAGAAGGCATGGGACCTTTGACCTCATCATTCCTGAGCTGCTAGGCCTTTGCTCTGGGTACTGGAAACTCTGGCAGTGGGTGGGTGGGG
>SJXQ01007680.1:1001-17642 GCA_006408695.1 Aepyceros melampus | reverse complement strand
TCATTAGGTCCCTAGAACCTCAGGAAGAGATTTACAAAACAAACCACAGAAATGAAATAAATGCTATTAAGAGGAATATCAAAGACCAGTTTCAAAAGCGGCAAATATTTTCTCAACTTCTGCCATCTGATTCTGCAGTAGTCATGTAGATACAACCCAACTCTCCAATTTGTTACTGTTGTTGGTTTATAAGACTTTTCTTGAAATATTGATAACCGCTTCTATCTTCCCCTCAAACTTTTATCAAACTCAAGCAGATTTTTGTCAGAGAAAACATATTCTTGTGACTAATTGATAAAAGCAATACATGTATATACATCCCTACCTATCCTCTGCATGGCCTAGCCCTGGCTCTATTTGGCAAAGGAAGTGGAACATAATAGATGCTCAATAAATATTTATGTGCTAGATGCATGAATAAACGCAGGAAACTTACAAACAGAATCTGAGAGACACACACTCTTTACACATGCATTTGTACATTTGTACACAGACAAATCTTATTCCATAAATATATTTTCTATTTATATTTTGAGTTGTCTGTTTCTTTTGCTAGAGAAGGGGAAGCCGATGAGACTTGTTATTTCCTGAAAATGGGATTTGGGGAAGTTTTCAACGATATTATCCTCCATTATAAAAAGGGACAGAAGGGAGACAAGCTGCTTCCACAAGTTTACACATCGCTGGAAACAAATCGAAGCTTTCTAACTGCCGCTGAAAAACTCCTCCACTCTGCTATGTAGGTCAGTCTAAGACAGTTGATAAAGCTTTATAGTCCATCTAGAATGATTTAGAAAACTGAAAGAACCCAAGTAAGTAAATAATAAATGCTCACCTTCACTTGCTATTACAAGGGGTAAACATGAGTCATGACATAATTTCTTTGCTCAGTGGAAGAGGGATTTATGCCTTTATGTTGCCAAGCTTGTTTCAAGGGCTGCTGGAGTTGAGTTTGCAGCTCCAGAAGTAAATGAGGAGTCTGTCATTGAGACTCCCTGGAAAGCCCTCATTAGCAACATAATTTAGGAAATACAACATTGACATCACTGTGCCAGTCCCAGGTTGGCATATATGCCACTCCAGTAAATCACCTCCTGTGCATCCTCTGCGTGACCAGGCCTGGGACTGTTACTCAGAGGCTCTAGAGGGAAAGAATTTAGAGTTTAAAGTTTCACCTGGCAGATTATTATAAAATATTATTACAACTGTCTACTCCAATACTTTGGCCACCTCATGCGAAGAGTTGACTCATTGGGAAAAACCCTGATGCTGGGAGGGATTGGGGGCAGGGGGAGAAGGGGCCGACAGAGGTGAGATGGCTGGATGGCATCACCGATTCAATGCACGTGACTTTGGATGAACTCCGGGAGTTGGTGATGGACAGGGAGGCCTGGTGTGCTGCGATTCATGGGGCCACAAAGAGTCGGACACGACTGAGCGACTGAACTGAACTGAACAGGGAGCCACAAAGGGACACAACAGGGCTTGAGTTCAAATTACAGTCAATTTCTGATAATGGACCTCCATGTTATTTGCACACTGGATTATCCTTACCTTTGGCAGAATTGTCCTTGGGTAAAACAAAGCAGAGAAATCAGGACAGTTTGTCTTAAGTTCCACTTTGCCATTTCTTCAACAAATACATACAAAGCACATATTAGATGCCAAGCATTGTCTCAGTGTGGTGAAACTGCAGACAGCAAAACAGAGCTCCTGCTCTCATCGGTCCTAGTTTATTAGGCAGATGCAATAAATAAATGAATAAAAATATGTAATATGAAACTGGATCACCATAAATGCTGTGATAAAAGACAAAGAAAGATGAGGTAATGGGAGTGACATTCCAGGTAGAGCTCTCTATAGGAGAGAAGGGAACGAATTGAGGGGCCAGCCTTGGGCTGACTAGAGGCAGAAGCTCCAGGCAGTGGGAAAAGCAGGTGCAAGGAATCCAGGGCAGGCTTGTACAAGAGCAGATGCAGGCAGGGGATGTGCGAGGATGAGCCAGTGTGTCAAGCAGAGTGAGCGAGGAGTTCAGTGTGAACTGTGTCAGAGAGACACCCAGGGCAACAAGCATGTGGGGCATGGAGACCCTAGGGAGGACTTTGGATTGGTCAGTGCATTTAGAGAGTTGTCACAAAAGAGATTCAGAATCCACATTGCCTTTTAAAAAGATCCTCTGGCTGTAGTTGAACACACACACTGAACTATGTGTGAATTGAGTCTGGGAGGGACACTAGAAATACAAGTGGGAAAACCACCTAAGATTACAGAAATCCTCCCCAGAGATGACTGGTTTGGACCAGAAAGGATTTCTGGCTGGGTTGGTTACAGGAGGGAAAAAGAGAGAAATGAAAGATAACTCTGGTAAAGAGCCTCATCACTCAAGTAGGACTACAGTTATTCTCATTTGAGGGGATCAGTTCCAGTGCCCCTGAATACCAAAATCCAAGGATGCTCAAATTCCTCATGTAAAACAGCATACTATTTGCATATAAGCTACACACATCCTTCTGTATACTTTAAAACATCTCTACATTACTTGAAATACCTAATATAATGTAAATGCTATGCAAGTAGTCACCAGAGTGTGACAAATTCAAGTTTTGCTTTTTGGAACTTTCTGGATTTTTTTTTCCCTGAATACTTTCAATCTGTGGCTGGTTACATCCACAGAGGCAAACTCCAAGTTTAGAGGGCTGTCTTCATTAAGATGGGCAAGATTGTGAGAGAAGCCAGTTTGGGTGAATGTGAGCAGGTAATCCAGAGGCCAATTGTAGACTGACGAAGTGTGAAATCTTTGGAGAAGCCCTCTTAATGAAGGTGATTATGATGGCAGTCAGGCACTTTGGACACTGCTCTTGTACAAAAGACATCAAGAGGGAAAAGGCCCAGTAAGATTATCTCAGAGTGTGGGGCGCTGGGAGCCCCGGCTGCTATCATGGGCGCAGACAACTGTTAGTGCTGCCGCTTCGCTGAAGTGCCGGGGACTGGGGGGTACACGTGTGCTCAGCCTTCTGCAATAGTAGAACACCCAGGAGCGGGTGCTGGAGGCAGACAAGGTGACTGGCAGGCCCTCTAGCAGCCCAAGAATACGAGACCAACTATGTGGTTTGGGAGACTGGAAAGGAAGCGAACCCAGAGAATCCCACACACTGGATCCTATCTTCTTTCCACTTTACAAAGTGTGCTTCCCTCGTCTTGCTGTTCGTGTCCTACTGCAGCCACCGAAAACACTGCTATGCTTAGAAAATCCGACTGGAAAGATGCACTTGGATATCCGTGGTGAAACAAAGTGAAACATCGGTGAATGTAGGCACAAGTGCCCCCTAGAAATAAGTCTTTGGAGATCTGCTCAGTTACTTGAGTAGCAAATAAGGTTTCAGCAGAAGCAAAGGAGCTGTGAATTGAAGATGAAGAGTGAGTCACCTTCATAGAGATTGACCCACAGAAAAAAGGAATGAAATCATGCCGTTGGCAGCGACATGGGCGGACCTAGAGATGACCACATTAAGGGAAACAAGCCAGACAGGGAAGACAAGCATCATGTGGTATCACTTATACAGTGGAATCCTCAAAAGAGATACAAGTGAACTTATTTACAAAACAGGGAGAAACCCACGGACATAGAAAACAACCTTATGGTGACGAAAGGGGAAAGGGAGGGCAGAGGGTCAAATTGGGAGTTTGGGATTAACAGATACACACTACTCTATATAAAACATAACCAACGAGGACCTACTCTCTAGCACGAGGAACTCTACTCAATATCTTGTAATAACCTGTAAGGGAAAAGAATCTGAAAAAGAATGTATATATTCAGTGATCCATATATAACTGAATCACTTCACTGTATACCTGAAAGTAGCACAATATTTGTAAATCAACCATACGTCAATTTAAAAACATTGTAATCCAAGCAATCATTTTTTTCACCCTTAAAAAAAATGAGTACACGAGATGGGTCCAGTGTATGAACTGTAGAAGCAGAACAGGTTGGGTTTTTGTCCAAAGCTGAGCCTGTGCAAAATATTACTGCAAAGTCAAAATTAAGGCTAAGAAATGATCTTTAATCAAAACTGATCTAGGGGCTTTCCTGGTGGCTCAGGGGCAAAGAATCTGCCTACCAATGCAAGAGACATGGGTTCAATCCCTGGTCCGAGAAGATCCCACATGCCTTGGAAAAACTAAGCCTGTGGGCCACAACTATTGAGCTCACATGGACAGGGAGGCCTGGCGTACTGTGATTCATGGGGTCGCAGAGTCGGACACGACTGAGCGACTGAACTGAACTGAACTGATGCGGCAACTACTGAAGCCCCACAGCCCAGAGCCTGTGCTCTGCAGTATGAGCAGCCTCTGCAATGAGAAGCCCTCCCATGCAACCAGAGAGCAGCCTCCTGGCCGAAATTAGAGAAAAAGCCCGTGAAGCCAGGAAGAGGCAGCACAGCCAAAAATAAATATATAGACAAATAAAATTATAAAAAAGAAAAATATCGATCTAGATGATGGTATAACTGGCCTAAAACAGAGGTGTTTGTGGGATGCTGAAGTTAACTGTGACTCAAGATCTTGTTACCAGGGGAGAAAGGAGAATCCGAAGTACAATCAACTGTTGCCAAGAATCTCTCTGCAATTCTTCCATCTGTAGAGGACAGGGAAGACTGAACTGTGCCCGAAGAGTGAACTGGCTAGAATACAGCACCTGTGGATCCTGTGTTACCAAGTAACGTTTCCCAGCTGCCTGCAACATACACAGCTAGGAAGGAGTCAGAGGAGAAGACGAAAAAGAAGGCTTCAAAACTGACTCCACACCAGCACCCCCAGGAGGCCGTGGAAATCCTCTGGCAAAGGAGGGTGCCTCTGCCCATAAGACTCTGATTCCTGGCCACTCTGAGGCAACTCTGAGGCCAAGCGCTCAAGCCAGGCTTCCCCCAGACCAGAAGAAAGGATCTCTGCACCCGTCGTCCTAACTCGGCCAGCTACATCTCACTGAAGACCTTGCTGAATGCAAAAGACTTTCTACAGGATCTGGAATTTGTCCCATCTGATGAAAAGCAAAAGTAAGGCTGCCATTGAGAAAATGAAACTGTAATTCAGAGCAAGAAACAGCAGGTACAGTCAGAGGGCGTGACAATGCCTGAGCTTGTCATGGAGCCCTGCAAGTG
This sequence comes from Aepyceros melampus, assembly GCA_006408695.1. NCBI lineage: Eukaryota > Metazoa > Chordata > Mammalia > Artiodactyla > Bovidae > Aepyceros > Aepyceros melampus. The sequence continues at coordinate 12,477 of SJXQ01007680.1, read as the reverse complement.
CAGGTCTTAGGAGTAGAGGCGCCTGGCTGCAGCACTTGGGGTTCAGGGTCCCTCCTGGCAGTTCCAAGATCGGCTGTGGCTCTTGCCTGATGGTTCACTAGTTGATACATTAGCTAAAGGTAAGAACTGTCTCAAGGATGACGGAGTTTGTCTGGATCCAAATGTTCAGAAACGGGATGCTGTGGTCCTGGCACTCAGCTATTCCAAACGTCCTTGGGATAAATCACCTTTCTTCAGTTCTGAGAAACCTTTACAGCTTCACAGTAAAGTATATGTCCCGCTTGAGATTCTGAATTGGTTGGTTTCTCCTTTGTTTGGAATTTGAGATTAAAAAACATAGAAATACCTTGACCTAAAGGCTGTAAAGTCAAGGGTTTTTTTTAACCTTTTAATTTTTATTTATTTATGTATATTTTTGGCCATGCTGCAAGGCATGTGCGATCTTTGTTCCCTGACCAGGGATCGAGCCTGCACCGGATGCAGCGGGAAGTGTGGAGTCTTAACCACCGGACCAAAAGGGAAGTCCTGAAGTCGACTTTTATCAACTGACTGAAAACTTAAATAAGATGAAGTTCACAAATTGCTGTCTTTACCAGACCTAATTTAACCCTTTGTGGAGAACTCGGATGAACACACCTAGCTTCTGTGACTTTTATCTTTTTCCATTACCTCCTCCTATTCTTTATTTCTTCATCCTCCCAGAAGTCCCTCCCCTCCTCCCACCCATGGCCTGACACAGAGTAGACCCTGTTCCCAAACTACCGACTATGTGATGCTACAGAGAATGGAGGTACAGTTTGCAAAACAAGATATTATTTGTTATTCTTATTGCAAGCTTTGCAATGACCACGATGCCACTTAGAAGATGTTGGCATCACCCCTGGCACATAGGCTAACCTCTGAATGATCAGTGTCTAATCACAGAGCAGAGCTGCAGTGTCATAAATGTCACCACACTCCACGGCTCTGATATATGCCCTCGTTAAGGTCGAGAACAGGAAATTAAAATATCAGGGTTGAGCTTCTGAGCAATCATGTCATTTCTGTTGACCACCTAATGAAAATGTATGGCATTTAACAGTGAAAAGATAAGTTTACCTGGAGATCCCAGCTGCCATAGCTGTGCGCATGCCATTGCCAAGAGAGGCTTTCAACCATACGTTTAAGATTCTCCTGTTACCAGGGGGAAAGGGGGTAAGGCCTAAATTAGGAGATAGAGACTGGCATATACACACTAGTATACATAAAATATACACGTCCATAGTGTCCCAAAGAGTTGAACACACCTGAAGCAACTTAGCACGCAAGCATATAGAAAATAGGGGCTTTCCATCCACCTGCAATGCAAGAGATGTGGGGTCGATCCCTGGGTTGGGAAGATCCCCAGGAAGAGGGCATGGCAACCCACTCCAGTATTCTTGCCTGGAAAATCCCACAGACAGAGGAGCCTTGTGGGCTACAGTCTACAGGGTCGCAGAGTCAGACACAAAGCGACTGAGCATACACACACACATATTTAAAATAGACAACTGATAAGGACCCACTGTATAGCATCAGGAACTCTATTCAATTCTTTGGGTATATGCAGAACTGATTCACTTTGCTGTACATCTGACACACAATACTGTTAATCAAGTATACTCCACTAAAAATTAATTCTAAAAAAAATAATTGAAGAAAGCACAGGAAGACTGAGGACATGTTGGGGACTTTCATCCTTCAATTTCTTTACCAAGCCATATAAATAAAGATTTAGACACTAGTAAGCATCTCTGGGGTCGCACAGAGTCGGACATGACTGAAGCGACTTAGCAGTAGCAGCAGCAGCAGCAAGCATCATAAGGGAGAAGGCAATGGCACCCCACACCAGTACTCTTGCCTGGAAAGTCCCATGGAAGGAGGAGCCTGATGGGCTGCAGTCCATGGAGTTGCGAAGAGTCAGACACGACTGAGCGACTTCACTTTCACTTTTCACTTTCATGCATTGGAGAAGGAAATGGCAACCCACTCCAGTGTTCTTGCCTGGAGAATCCCAGGGACGGTGGAGCTGGGTGGGCTGCCATCTATGGGGTCGCACAGAGTCGGACACGACTGAAGCGACTTAGCAAGCATCATAAGAACATTGACAGATGAACTGTAAAGGCCAAAGTAAAGGGAAGATGAAACCTTTGGGTAATCTATCTGGGTAGATAATGCCTAGGCTATTTTCCTGGAGTCCTACAGATTCGATGTTTAATAGCAACTATAAAAACATCCAAAGAGGGTGTGTGAATATAAGATAGAAACAGTTACATAGTGATAAACCATCACACCAGAAAATGAAGCAAAGTTGTGTTATCACATGTATGAAATGGGGCAAGAGTTAATTGCATTGGTGGAATCTAATTTATAGTCGTGAGAGGGAAAAATAATTCCCAAGAAACCACGGTAACCGTTGCTGGCAAGGGGATTGTGGACACGGCTCCTGGCAACTGTGGCCTTGACTAATTTAAGGAGTCTGACATCACTTGTTAAACAAGAAACTTCCTATTCCTTTTGAAATTAATCATGAGGGTGGAAAGTAAGAAAAGACTCCCCTTAACCATGAGAATTTGTAGAGAACCTTGAGCTCCAAAGCCCATGGAGAGCCATTGAGACGTATTGCCCCAACACTCGTGTTGAAAGCAGCCCGTGCCCCACAAGACTCTCCAGCTCCTTGATCTGCCCTGGAAGGGCAGGCCAATGGCTGGGAAGGTGGCAGGCTTTGTGTGCAGCCTCCACCTGTGACTTACCAGCTGTGGAACCTTGGACAAGGGACTTATTTCTCTCTGCCTCAGTTTCCTCTTCTGAAAAACGGAGATGTTAATTTGCTGTCATTGTTTAGTCCTGACTCTTTGCGACCCCATGGACTGCTGTCCGCCAGGCTCCTTTGTCCATGGAATTCTCAGGCAAGAATATTGTAGCCTGTTGCCATTTCCTTCTCCAGGGGATCATCCTCACCCAGGGATTGAACTCGTGTCTCCTGCATTGCAGGCAGATTCTTTACCTCTGAGCCACAGAGGAAGCCCTGGAGGTGTTAATAGGCCTGCTTTATAGGACTGTTGGGAGGACTAACTAAGTTACTCTTTAAAGTCCTTGGAGCAGAATGTGGCACACAGCCATGTTATATGTTTGTGAAATAAACAAACCAGGTAAGGGAGACGTATTTGCTTGTTGAGCGTCTCCCCTCCTAGAACACGAGGTCAGTGAGGAAAGGACCTGTTTTGCCCTCTGTGCATTCCCAGTGCTAAGATAGTGGCAGGGGGCTCCCTAACCTTCTTAGTGCAGTCCTCCTGGGTTTCCCCATAGTGTTTCAATGCCACTTTTGTCCAGTAACCTTATTTGGGTGATTTGGCTTCTGTGTTTAATTATGGACTCAGAAATATTTTAGGCCAACAAATTCTCTGGGAATCCAATCTTGGTTTTTTTTTTCCTTAATAATTTTTCTGATGTGGACTATTTTAAAAAGCCATTATTGAATTTGTTTCAATATTGCTTCTGCTTTGTGTTTTGGTGGGGTTTTTTTTAGCCACGAGGCATGCGGGATCTTTTCTCCTCAGCCAGGGATTGAATCCACACGTCCTGCATTGGAAGGCAAGTCTTAACTTCTGGACTGCCAGGGAAGTCCTCCAATCTTTTTAACATAAGTATTAGCTTATTGATATCTTATAGTTTAAGGCCTAGAGCTCCTCCTCCTGGCCCAAATATATGGTCCAGAAAGAGTACTAAGAAAAAATTTTTTTACATATTGAGATATTGGGAAAATTCTGACTTATACATGACTGCACACTTGTGGCCTAAGTTACTTCAGTTGTGTCCAACTCTTTGAGACCCTATGGACGGTAGCCCACCAGCCTCCCTTGTCTATGGGATTCTCCAGGCAAGAATACTAGAGTGGGTTGTTACGTCCTTCTCCAGGGGATCGTCCTGACCCAGAGATCAAACCCTCATCTCTTACGTCTCCTGCACTGGCAGGTGGATTTTATCACTGAGCCACCAGGGAAGCTCCTCTTTTTGGTTACCTATTTTAAATATAGCAGTGGTCTCATGACTTCTTTATGTCATTTCCTTCTTTCCATGTTGTCTCTTCTCTTTAGGCAGTCCTAATTATTGAAACTGACCTTCCAGCTTGGCCCTCCGGCTTCCCTATGGTTTCTTTTCTATTTTCCTCTCGGAGCTCTCTTGGATTTGTCGTGGTTGTTGTGACAGTGGTGGTGTTGCTTTCATGTTGCTTTACTTCCTGGTCTGTTTCCTTAAGTTTATCTCCTAGCAGTTTTACTGGCTTTTTCCATTTCCGCTTTCAGTTTCGACTTCAAGAGCTCTCCGGTTCTTGTTTTGTGGATGTAACATGTCCTCTTGTTGCCCTCAGAGGAGTTAAATTACAAAATGTTTGGGGGAGGTTGTTCTCCTCTCTGGTCCCCAACCTGTCTGGGCTTCTTTTCATTTTCACTCTTCTGTCTCTTTCATGTTAACAGTATCGACTTGCCCTCTGCTCTCTTATTTCATCCACGTGAGAGCAGCTGGGGGAAGCCCTGTGCAGGGCTGCCGCATGTCCTGGTGAACCTCCCTGTGGGGTTTTGGGAAGAGCTGGCCATTTTGTCAAGTGACCTTAACAAATCTGTTTGAGCATTCTTTGGCATTGCCTTTCTTTGGGATTGGAATGAAAACTGACCTTTTCCAGTCCTGTGGTCACTGCTGCATTTTCCAAATGTGCTGGCTTATTGAGTGCAGCACTTTCACAGCATCAGCTTTTAGGATCTGAAATAGCTCAACTGGAAGTCCATCACTTCCACAGGTTTGTTCATAGTGATGCTTCTGAATGGCCACTTGACTTCGCATTCCAGGATGTCTCGCTCTAGGTGAGTGATCACACCATTTGGGTAGTGAAGATGATTTTTGTACAGTTCTTCTGTGTATTCTTGCCACCTCTTCTTAATATCTTCTGCTTTTGTTAGGTCATACCAAATCTCTCCTTTATTGTGCCCATCTTTGCATGAAATATTCTCTTGGTATCTCTGATTTTTTTGAAGAGATCTCGAGTCTTTCCCATTCTGTTGGTTTCCTCTATTCTCTGCATTGATCACTGAGGAAGGCTTTCTTATCTCTCCTTGCTATCTTTGGAACTCTGCATTCAGATGCTTTTATCTTTCCTTTTCTCCTTTGCCTTTTGCTTCTCTTTTTTTCTCAGCTATTTGTAAGACAACCTCAGACAACCATTTTGCCTTTTTGCTTTTCTTTTTCTTGGGGATGGTCTTGATCACTGCCTCCTGTACAATGTAACGAACCTCTGTTCATAGTTCATCAGGCACTCTGTCTATTGGATCTATTCCTTGAATCAATTTCTCATTTCCACTGTATAATCGTAAGAGATTTGATTTAGGTCATACCTGAGTGGTCTAGTGGTTTTCCCTACTTTCTTTGATTTAAGTCTGAATTTTGCAATAAGGAATTCATGCTCTGAGCCACAGTCAGCTCCCAGTCTCGTTTTCCCTGAGTGTATAGAGCTTCTGCATCTTTGTCTGCAAAGAATAATCAATCTGATTTTGGTGTTGACCATCTGGTGATGTCCACGTGTAGAGTCTTCTCTTGTGTTGTTGGAAGAGGTTGTTTGCTATGACCAGTGCATTTTCTTGGCAAAACTCTGTTAAGCCTTTGCCCTGCTTCATTTTGTACTCCAAGGCCAAACTTGCCTGATACTCTTATCTCTTGACTTCCTACTTTTGCATTCCAGTCCCCTATGATGAAAAGGGCATTTTTTGTGTGCGTTAGTTCTAGAAAGTCTTGTAGGTCTTCAAAGAACCATTCAACTTCAGCTTCTTCAGCATTAGTGGTTGGGGCATAGATTTGGATTACTGTGCTATTGAATGGTTTGCCTTGGAAACGAACAGAGATCATTCTGTCATTTTTGAGTTTGCACCAAATTACTGCATTTTGGACTCTTTTGTTGACTGTGAGGGCTACTCCATTTCTTCTAAGGGATTCTTGCCCATAGTAGTAGACTTAATGGTCATCTGAATTAAATTCGCCCATTATAGTTCATTTTAGTTGACTAATTCCTAAAATGTTGATGTTCACTCTTGCCATCTCCTGTTTGACCACTTCCAATTTACCTTGATTCATGGACCTAACATTCCAGGTTCCTATGCAATATTGTTCTTTACAGCATCGGATTTTACTTCCATCACCAGTCACATCTACAACTGCACACTGTTTTTGCTTTGGCTCCATCTCTTCATTCTTTCTGGAGTTATTTCTCCACTATTCTCTAGTAGCATATTGGGCACCTACCCACCTGGGGAGTTCATCTTTCAGAGATCAAATTGACAACATCTGTTGGATCATAGAAAAGCAACAGAGTTCCAGAAAAACATCTAATTCTGCTTCAATCACACAGCCTTTGACTGTGTGGATCATGATGAACTGTGGAAAATTCTTCAAGAGATGGGAATACCAGACCACCTTACCTGCCTTGTGAGAAATCTGTATGCAGGTCAAGAAGCAACAGTTAGAACCAAACATGGAATAACTGGTTCCAAATTAGGAAAGGAATATGTCAAGGCTGTATACTGTCACCTTGCTTATTTAATGTATATGCAGAGTAGAAAGAAAGAAGAAAGAAAGTGAAGTCGCTCAGTCATGTCTGACTCTTTGTGACCCCATGGACTGTAGCCCAACAGGCTCTTCCATCCATGGAATTTTCTAGGCAAGAGTACTGGAGTGGGTTGCCATTTCCTTCTCCAGGGGATCTTCCCGACCCAGGAATCAAACCGAGATCTCCCACATTGCAGGCAGACGCTCTACTGTCTGAGCCACCAGGGAATCTAGATCATGGGAAATGCCAGGCTGGATGAAGCACAAGCTGGAATCAAGATTGCCGAGAGAAATATTAGCAACTTCAGATATGCAGATGACACCACGCTTATGGTAGAAACTGAAGAAGAGCTTAAGAGCGTCTTGATGAAAGTAAAAGAGGTTAAAAGCTAACTTAAAACTCAACGTTCAAAAAACAAAGATCATGGCATCTGATCCCATCACTTCATGGCAAATAGATGGGAAAACAGTGGAAACAGTGACAGGCTTTATTTTCTTGGGTTCCAAAATCACTCCAGATGGTGATTACAGCTATGAAATTAAAAGACTTTTGCTCCTTGGAAGAAAAGCTATGATCAACCTGGATAGCTATTAATAAGCAGAGATATTATTTTGACAACAAAGGTCCATCTAGTCAAAGCTACAGTTTTTCCAGTAGTCATGTATGGATATGAGAGCTGGACTATAAAGAAAGCTGAGCACCAAAGAATTGATGCTTTTGAATTGTGGTGTTGGAGAAGACTCTTGAGCGTCCCCTGGACTGCAAGGAGATCCAACGACAATTCTAAAGAAAATCAGTCCTGAATATTCATTGGAAGGACTGCTGCTGAAGCGGAAGCTCCAATACTTTGGGTACCTGTTGTGAAGAACTGACTCATTGGAAAAGCCCCTGATGCTGGGAACGATTGAAGTCAGGAGGAGATGGGGTTGATAGAGGATGAGATGATTGGATGGCATCACCGACTCGATGGACATGAGTTTGAGTAACCTCCTGGAGTTGGTGATGGATAGGGAAACCTCAGGTGCTGCAATCCATTGGGTTGCAAAGAGTTAGACACAACTCAGTGACTGAACTGAACTGAACCAAACTCAGAGAGCATCTGTTCCACTGAGCAATAATAAGCTCATCTCATTTTTCTCACTGTGGAGAGCAGTGTTGAGTCATGTGTGTGTGTGTGTGTGTGTGTGTGTGTTAGTCACTCAATCATGTCTGACTGCATGACCCCATGGACTGTAGCCTGCCAGGCTCCTCTGTCCATGAAATTCTCCAGGCAAGAATACTGGAGTGGGTTGCCAGTTCCTGCTCCAGTCATCATATATATGTTGATGTATATAGATATCCATATACCCAATTTATGGATTTTCTTCCACCCATATTTATGTTTAAGTCATTGTCCTACTGGAAAATTAAACCCACAGTGAGCATTGGAGCTGTGTTTTGAGAAGGGATGATTTTGGAATGCCTCTAAGGGAAAGGAAGGTCAGTCAAAGCCGAGAGCAAGCCAACAGGCAGTGAGTCATAACCAGTTGTAAATTCTGCTTCAGGATGTTAAGGTGATAGGCCTTGCGGACTCTGACTCGTGAGTAACAGTAATGTCTCCCCCCGCTGTGGTAGGTGTGACTGAGGAATTAGCAGTGCTAATTTGGGTAGCAAATGAACAAGCCTTGTTACTTGCTCTCTCCTTTGGCAGTGAGCTGAGCTTGTCTTTCAGGTATGGAGAGGCGAGAGCATAAAAATGTTTATTTTAAGGCTTGTTAGGATTGGAATGTCACATTTCTACATCTGCACCATGTATTTAATGAGAGTGAGAGACAAGCCAGTTTGCCTGGCTGGGATAAATTGGAACACGTCATTAGACGCATCACTTCCGAAGTCAGCTGCAGAAAGCAAGTTGATACAGCGCATGGGGTCTGTGAGTATGCTGCTAATGTTTTGCTTGCACACGTGTTTACACACACACACTCAAGACCTTGGAATTTGTCCTTGCAAATGCCTAGGATGTACTTTGACATACAAGGGAAATGTCCTTGTAATTAATCCTATGAGTTACTGGGAAATAGTTCAGAAAAAGATAAAACTCTAAGCAGAAGACATTATTCCTCTGAAAAACTTGTGTCCTTTAACAGGCTCAAGTCCTTTCCCCCATGCTGCCTTGGAATGAGAACTCTTTCAGTCAGAAAGGCTCTTATCTGCAGTTTGTAGGGGACCAGCTCCACCGTGGCTGCTCTCACGCCAGGTCCCCACATAAGCCTTGGAGGCAAGGCCCCACTGTAGCCTGACTCGTCTCAGTGAGCATCAATCATCCTCTCAGGAACTCAGTGAGAGAGGCAGTCTTGAGAGGAGATGTCCCTGAGCCATGTCCCATCCACTGCCCAACCTGTGGGAGGTGCCACAAGGCAGTTTCTCATCTGTTCCCCTGGTCCCCAGGAGCCACGGGACTTCCCACCTGTCCCGCAGCCTTCAGAAACAGATGCAGACTCTAAAGCGACTTGGGGTCCTCAGGACCAGCGTGCCCCTGTTCATGTCAGCTTCATCATCGGGCCCTTTGGGTTTGGTGTTGTCCTGTGGGACAGAGACGCAGATAACTGACACACGCTGGTCTTATTAAGATTGCCTAAATCCACCCGGGCTTCTTGTCTCCCTAGTAGTGTGGCAAGCTGACCTTACTGCATTCCAAGTGGCCAGCACGCTGCTGCCTAGGGAATGCTGGACTGCTTGGAGTTGCTGTTGTTTCGTCACTCAGTCATGTCCGACTTTTTGTGACCCCCATGGACTGTAGTCTGCCAGGCTCCTCTGTCCATGAGACTTTCCAGGCAAGAATATGGAGCGGGTTGCCATTTCCCTCACGAGGGAATCTTCCTGACCCAGGTATTGAACCCATATCTCCTGCATTGGCAGGTGGATAACAGCTTGGTAGAAAACCTGATCAACAGTAGCTTAAGAGGGGGAAGATGTTTATATTCCTCACATGCTAAGAAGTCTGGACATGGGGAACTGCTATGTTAAGTGAGGGACATGATGTCAGAGCTGGTGTCACTGTTCAGCAGGCTTCTTGGTCCCAAGATAGCTGCTGTGGTGGCAGGCATCACATCTGCATTCAAGGCAGGATGAAGCAGTAAAGGCAGCTTCCAGCTATGCATCTGTTTACTTTAGGAAAGCAAAAGCTTTCCCAGAAGCCTGCCTGCAGACTTTCCCCTGTGCGTTATCGACCCTAACAGGGTCACACCAACCTGAGCTTCAGGGGAGGCCAGAGATCCAGTTTTGAAAGAGAGGAACTAGATTGGGATGACTGGCCTAGACTAGATCAGACTGGCCATAGTACACTGCTGGGCGGGTCTCCTTGCCTCTCATAACCAGACAGGAGCTTCACTGGTGAGACAGAGGGGAGAATGGACTGGGTAGGCAACAGCTTAGCCAATGTGGCCAGTCCCCACTTCTCAGCTCCCAAAGCTGACTCCAGTCTGTCCCTGCTTGTGATTTAACTGTAGCTCTTACTCAAACTGGAAAAGGTGATTGGGAATCTTGTGAAAACAATTTCCAACTCTGCAGAAACTGTGAGACTCACCTAAAAGAAAAAAAAAAAAAACAATTAGAGTTGTCACAATCAAACACTATAGACACAGCAGCCTTGAATGCCTTTTGAAGCCTTTTTTCTTTTTTTCATTCTAGAGGTGAAATACCAGAAAGTGAAAGTCACTCAAGTCATGTCTGGCTCTTTGTGACCCCATGGACTATACAGTCCATGGAATTCTCCGGGCCAGAATACTGGAGTGGGTAGCCTTTCCCTTCTCCAGGGGATCTTCCCAACCCAAGGATCGAACCCAGGTCTCCCACATTGCAGGCAATTCTTTACCAACTGAGTCACAAGGGAAGTCCAAAATGCCAGAGATGACATCAAATGGTTAGAAGAGGATGATATTAGATGGACGTTAAGGGTCTGAAGCCACCGCAAGCTTACCTCCTTTTGCAGAATTCTAATCATGGTTAAGTTTCCTTCAGGTAAGAGTACTATATTGCCTCATTCAATTAAGAGATAGTTGGGATTGTTTCCTGAATTTTGGCAGATTGATGCAAGAAAAATTAACCTATCTGGTCAGGAGGAAAGAAAATTTTCAAATGCTACCAATGGATCTAATCACTAAGGAGACAGGCTATGAGGACTTAACCTACCCCTTACTTTCCCTTTCATTTGCCAAACTCCTCAAGACCCTGCTTAAAAATAACTTGTTTCGTGAAATCACTCACACATTTCTCAAAGTTAGTCCGACCATCCGTAATCTAATAGCCCCTTTCCATATTTCTTTTTTCCCTAACATTTTACCACTGGCACATGGGAATGACTGACTTATCAATCCAGCCATCTCACTCACCAGATTAGGAACATTTCCAAGGGAGAAGTTTTGACCCAAACATTAAATACAAGGTTGGAAGCACAGTAGTAAGTTCTCAACATAGTCTTATTGAATAAAATCTACTTAAACTTTGAATAATTGTTAACTTATAACATTAAAGTCCTATACCGTTTTAAAAATTGAAGTATAGCTGCTGTACAGTATAATGTTACAGGTGTACAATACAGTGATTCATAAATTTTAAAGGTTACATTGCATTTATAGTTATTATAAAATATTGGCTATTTTTCCTGTGTTGTACAATATGTCTTTGTAGCTTATTTTATGCCTAATAATTTGCACCTTTTACTCCCCCACCTCTGTCTTGGCTTTCCCCACTGGAAACCACTTGTTCGTTCTCTCAGATGAGTCTGCTTCCTTCTGATCTTTTCATCAGTCTGTTGTGTTTTCAGATGCCACATACAAGTGAGATCATATAGTGTTTGATATAAGACAAAGTCTTTTTTTTTTTTTT
>SJXQ01007679.1:158706-219904 GCA_006408695.1 Aepyceros melampus | reverse complement strand
TAACAATCCTGTCTTTTCTTTAAGTTTTCTTCATAAACTCCATGCTTTACATATATTTCATTTCCTATCTATGTATTTCCCTTCTCCTTCTTAATTTGGCATTTTAAATCTGTATATTAACCAGTATTTTCTGCTGTTTTATAGATAGATAGAAACACAAACATATACACACACAGAGTGACAATTTAAATGAAAAATATGTTCACTTCAAGTAGTTTGTCACATTGTTCAACCATTTTTCATACTTATCTCTACTTCAAGATTTAATTTTAGTGGTAAATGACTTATCATGGCTGACGATTTTCATAATGAGGGAAATTTTAAAAATATTTGTGGTTATGGTAATTGTCCCTAGAAGCCATACCCTTCACTTCTAACTCATCATTACATTCCATATAATAAAGACCTAATTTGTTCAAAGTTTCTAAAAATAGAGAATAAATCCTTCAACATTTTGCTAAGTTTATCAAAGTACTTAGAATATGGTAGCCGTATTCTATAAATGGCAATTTAGGAATAACTATTAAAAAAGGGGGGGGGGACAAGAATGCTCTAAAGCTGAGTGTTCTCAAGCCTTACTATTAAAAGTACAATATTAAAAATACAAGGTTGCTAGGAGACATGTGATGTCTCAACTATTCAGGAGTTTTGAGGGTTATAACTGAATTTACATTTTTATAATAATAATGTAAATAAAATATTAAGTGAGATAATGGAAAATTCTGTTTTTATTTTCAAACATTATCAGCCATAATAAAATTTCCTAGCTCAGATTTTATAGTACAGCTTTACATATAACATATAAGTTGACATAAATCCTACATATTTACTATATATTATTTGTCTTGAATTATATTCAAGGAAACTGAAATTTAATATATATCTAATTCTTAGTGCTGAAAGCACATGCTTGATATGATGCTCAAGGTTCTTTTCTTTATATTAGATAAAATTGCTATTTCAGTTAGTTTTAAAGCTAGTTCTCATTTTTATAATTAAAATTTGAAAAAGAGATAAGACAATCTGAAAATATGAGCATATTGAAATGTTACACGTTTTTAACACTTTGAAAAGAGTATGTTAAGGTAAGGACGGTTCTAAGAAACATGTCATTCATTTGTCTTATATGTGCATCTGAGTTCTTCTTTCACAGCTTTTTCAAAAACTTCACATGAATAAGTAGTAAACAGCATGAAATAGAACATTAGAAAAGAGCCAAAATAGTTTGCCAACTATGGTGTATTTCTATATGCGCTATGGATTATGCTCTCTAAATAATCCTCTATCACCTTTTTGATAAACCTCCTTTTATTTACCCCTTTATTAATTCTAGCCTCTCAGTAATGAAACACATTTAACTAACAATCTTTGCCTGTCTTTTGTTGAATTAAACTTTATATAGATTGTCTATCCTTTAAATTACTCTATTTCTAAGATCTCTTAACTAGACATTCAAGTTTATGACTACAGCTTTTAAAGATATTATTCTTTTCACCTTCCTAGTACTTGGTACTCATACTTTACCTAAAACAACATCTACTTCAATTATTTGTGCTTATCAGAGTACAAAATCACTTCTTTTACTCTGCTACACTCTGAAAATATCTGACTCTCCTACCTCATTGTAAAACCACTTAAAATGTCATTCTTCACATTCTCCCATCTATCCATCAATTATTTTACAATTTCCAACTCATTCCATCTAGTTTCTGCTTTACTAGGAGTAAGCATCTTTTAATTTTATGCCTGCAGTCACCATCTGCAGTGATTTTGGAGCCCAAAAAAATAAAGTCTGACACTGTTTCCACTGTTTCCCCATCTATTTCCCATGAAGTGATGCTTACTGCTGCTGCTAAGTCGCTTCAGTCGTGTCCGACTCTGTGCGACCCCATAGACGGCAGCCCACCAGGCTCCCCCATCCCTGGGATTCTCCAGGCAAGAACACTGGAGTGGGTTGCCATTTCCTTCTCCATACTTTACTACATTATTGAAATTAATAGTTTTCAAGCTACTCATTTATTTCTTAGTTTTCTTTGTCTCATCCGTAACTCAAGGCATTATGACATAAAAAAAGAAAGCAAATGGAATGGCATTCAAGAATACGGCTCTAAATAATTGAGCTATATAAAAGGTATATATTTTATTTAAAAAAATAGTTAATATTTCCAAGTAAGAAACTATATGTATTAAATTGAAATGAACAAAATCTAAAACTTTTTCTATTATTTATAAAGAGAGAAAAAAAAGTGATGCCAGTGAAAACTCAATGATCATTTTTTGAGAAAAATAGGGATGTTTTTATAAAGGATGATCTAATATGTTTAAGAGTTTAAATAATAAATGAATCTAAATATACTTAAAGGTAGTTTGAATTGGTCAAATTTTACCTTAGAGAAAGCTTTGTCAGCAGAGAAGCTAATGGTATATACAAATCATTTCCATAAACATGTTAATATATCAAATATGTTAAAAAGTGAAATTTCCCAAGAGAACACAAAATAAGTAATATCAAAATTTAGCTACATATCCAGTTGGAATGATGGTCCTCAAATATGATTGCATACCCTCAGGCAGGGGTGAGAAATACAATCCACTGTAAAGTAAGAAAAATTTACTGAAATTTACATACAAACATATCTATTTTTTCAGGTTTTTTCTCTTAAAGATTATCACAAAATATTGAACATAGTTCCCTACATTATATAACAATTTTGTTGATACTATATTTTATATATAGTACTATATATCAGTTAATCCTGAACTCCTAATTTACCCTTTCCTTTTTCGAAGCATAAGTTTATTTTCTGTATCTATGTGTCAATTTCTATTTTGAAAATAAGTTTAACTGTATCATTTTTTTATGATTTCTCATATCAGTGATTTTGCAACATTCTTACAAATAACCAAGACTTGGAAGAACATAAATGTCCATGGACAGATGAGAAGATATAGTACATATTTATAGTGGAATATTAGTCATATAAATGAACAAAATCATGCTATTTACAGCAACATGGATGGATCTAAAAATTATACTAAGTGAAGTAAGTTGAGAGTATTTCTTGATTCAGTTTAGTTCAGTCACTCAGTCGTGTCTGACTCTTTGTGAACCTATGGACTGCAGCACACCAGGCTTCCCTGTTCATAATCAACTCCCAGAGCTTGCTCAAACTCATGTCCATCGAGTCTGTGATTCCATCCAACCATGTCATCCTCTGTCATCCCCTTCTCTTCCTGCCTTCAGTCTTTCCCAGCATCAGGGTCTTGAGTCAGCTCTTTGCATCAAGTGGCCAAAGTATTTATTGGAGCTTCAGCTTCACCATCAGTACTTCCAATGAATATTCAAGGTTGATTTCCTTTAGGGTTGACTAGTTTGATCTCCTTGCAGTTCATTTTTCTTAATAGCTATAAATTATTTGTGTATAGGCCTCCCTGGTGATTCACCACTAAAGAATCCACCTGCCAATGCAAGAGACCCAGGTTTGACGTTTGGGTCAGAAAGATACCTTGGAGATGGAAATGGCAATCCATGCTGGTATTTTTGCCTAGGAAATCCCATGGACAGAAGAGCCTGGCAGACTACAGTCCATAGGGTCACAAAGAGTCAGACATGACTTAAGGACTAAACAGCAACAAATTTGTAAATGTGCTATTCAGATATTAGCTTAGTAAGGAAAATCTATTATTTCTATTTATATCTTGCTTTAAAATTTTTTTTTTTTTTAACACATGGCACTTACCATAAGAACACAGGCAGATAGTGTATAGTACAAAGGTTTCACATATGTTTCTAGTGTTGAAAACATTTTACTGATAATTGAGTGACAGGAAAATTTGAAGGATCATTTAAAATATTATTCTTATTATTGTTAAATGTACACGTTTTTTTAAGAAGCACAAAGATATTAGATGAAAAAGTCAGTGAAGATTTAGCCATGACTTCATTGTGAGAAAGCAAGCTTGAAACAAATAAATATTATACATATAATTAGTAATATACATATGAATATATGATGGAAAATTTATGACACTGCCAAGAGAAGTAAATTTCAACCTACTCCTGTATTTTTGCCTGGGAAGTCCCATGGACAGAGGAGCATAGCAGGCTTCAGTCCATGAGATTGAAAAGAGTCAGACATGACTTAGGGACTAAACTAAGCAGCAAGGGTTTTTAATTGGCTTAATTGAAATTGCATGTCTTTTGTCCCAAATTTAGAGTGTGTCATTTAAAATACATATTGAACTGAAGAATGGACAATTCCTCAATATCTTCTAAGATAAGAGATTTGACTCAAATCCTTTGAATTTCAGAGTAGTGAGTTTCACATATTAAGCAAACTCCTTCATTCTATAATTGATAGAAGAGCCATGAAGTGAAAGGAAGCATTTATTGAAAGACAAGGAAATGATTTATGAGAGAAAATCACTTTTGGTATTTTTAGCAAGCTTTTAGATTTGTTAGCAAAAATTGAAGCACAGCAAGGCAATTCTATCTAATGATCATTGTCCTTTCTCCCTGACTTTGTTGGGACAGAAATGTGCCCAGCTAAATAATCATTTAGTCAGCCTCCTTTCAGCTAAGGGAAGCTATTCTGTTTTACCTATGAGACAATGAGTGTAATGCTGCTGAATAACTTTGGGAAATTATAAGGTAACTTGACATTGAAACATTATTGATTGTTCTATGCCAAAGGCAGGGGAGAATCAAAAAGAATACTGAGAATCATATTTTATAAAAGATTATTGATGTACTGGTACTGTTCTTAAGTTCTTCTTCTTTCCTTTTTTTTTTTTTTTTGTTCTTTTCTTGATTTGAGAATCTATATATCTATCAGACTTCAGTACATTCATAAGACAACAGGAATGAAGAATAAGGCTAATCTTCTAAGACTGACAAAAAGAAGAGATAAAAATAAACTTATTTTTCAAAGAATTTTTTTTACAGCTACCAATGCCAGCTTCATATAGAGCTTTGATATAACACTATGTGAGATATAAAATAGATCCCTGTATAGTCCATCAAAAATTTACTTTCCATTACTTGCAGCTGGTTCTATTTTTGTACACAGTAAAATAATGTTCATGGTAGGCACTCCATGAGAAGTATTTACATATTCAAATGATATTCAATTTAGTTGCAGCTCTCTGATTTCTACATCTTCCTAGATAACATACACTCTAGTCACATTGAATTATCTTGTGCTTGTCATTTAATGTCCTCTTTATCATTTAAGATTTGGATAAATGCCATATTCAATATAAATCTATTCTTGATATTTTTCCAGACACAAATACCATATTACTTGTCTCCTGAACAATCCATATGTGGGCCAAGAAGCAAAAGTTAGAACCTTGTATGAAAAAACTGACTGGTTCAGGACTGAGAAAGGAAAACGGTAAGAATGCTTTTTGTCATCCTGTTTATTTAATTTATACAAAGAGCATATCATGCTAAATGCCAGTCTGAATGAGTTGCAAACTGGAATCAAGATAGCTTGGAGAAATATCAACAAGCTCAGATATGCAGATGATGCTACTCTAATGGCAGAAAGCAAAGAGTAACTAAAGAACCTTTTAGGAGGATAAAAAAGGAGAGTAAGAAGTCATATTTTAACTCAGTATTAAAAAACTAACATCATGGCACATGATGCTGAGATCCAGTAATTTGGCCACCTGATGTGAACAGCTAACTCACGGGAAAAGACCCTGATGATGGGAAAGACTGAAGGCAAAAGGAGAACGGGGTGAAAGAGGATGAGATGGTTGGATGACATCACTGATGCAATGGACATGAACATATGCAAATTCCGGGAGATGGTGAGGGACACACCAGGGAGGCCTGATGTGCTGCAGTCCATGGTGTAATGAAGAGTTTTGAACAACAATGAATGACTGAATGTATATCCACTGATAGGAAAAATGTGACAAAACTTTGTGGAGGATGTAGATATAATTTATAATGTCTTTAAGTTACAGAAAACACTATAATTAACAAAAAGTGAAATATAAATTTAAGATGGTTCTGCCATCCTCATTGTCTAATGGATACACACAGGAAATAAGCTAGAAATGCAATTTTTGGACAGAAGCTTTATTTTGTAAAATGCAGGAAGTTATACTTTGTAAAATTCTGTCAACCATAAAATAAGATTTAAAACAAGCTTTAGATATTTAAGTAGCTACTACTGAAATGGTCTAAGAAACATGCTGCATTATCTTTCAGTCATAATTTTGTCATATGCACGCAAGGGACAGTACTTTGCATTATAATGCTATAAAACATGAAGGATAAAATAACCATTATTTTATTGACAAATAATTAAAAACATAGACAACACATTAAAATGCCAATTTATCACTTTATCAACAAAGGTCTAGATAGTCAAATATTTGGTTTTCCCAGTAGTCATGTACAGATATGAATGCTGGAACATAAAGAAGGCTGAACATTGAAGAATTGATGCATGCAAATTGTGGTGCTGGAGAAGACTCTTGAGAGTCCCTTGGAGAGCAAACCAGTCAATCCTAAAGGAAATTAACCCTGAATATTAATTGGCAGAACTGAAGCTGAATGTACTTTGCATTATAATGCTATAAAACATGAAGGATAAAATAACCATTATTTTATTGACAAATAATTAAAAACATAGACAACACATTAAAATGCCAATTTATCACTTTATCAACAAAGGTCTAGATAGTCAAATATTTGGTTTTCCCAGTAGTCATGTACAGATATGAATGCTGGAACATAAAGAAGGCTGAACATTGAATAATTGATGCATGCAAATTGTGGTGCTGGAGAAGACTCTTGAGAGTCCCTTGGAGAGCAAACCAGTCAATCCTAAAGGAAATTAACCCTGAATATTAATTGGCAGAACTGAAGCTGAAGCTAAAGTCCAATACTTTTGTCCTCTGATATGAAGACCAAACTCTTTGGAAAAACTCTGATGCTGTGAAAGACTGAGGGCAGGAAGAGAAGAGGATGACAGAGGATGAGATGGTTGGATGGCATTGCTAACTCAATGGACATGAATTTGAGCAAACTCGCAGAGATAGTGAAGTACAGGGAAGCCTCGCATGCTGCAATCCATAGAGTTGAACATGGCTTAGCAAGTGAACAACAACAAAGGATTTTTTGGTATTTTATAAAAATAAAATTATAATTTCAGAACTAAAGCATAATAAACATTGCTAGATGCTCTTGAGTATTTTTAGCCATGATAAATTTTAGATCACAAGTAAATTCAGATTGAGACTTACTTTGATTTGACTCTGATTAGACCTATGAGTGAGCTTCCCTGGTGGCTCAGATGGTAAAGAATCTACCTGCAATGTGGGAAACGGGTTTGATCAAGTTGGGAAGATCCCCTTGAGAAGGGAACAGCTAGAATATTTTTTTTTCATTCTTGATGATATTATTATTATTTAAAAGTGATGTATAACTATGCTACAATACATAAAACTAGGATTTGAAACTTGTTATTCTTTTAACCTACAATATTCCCTAAAATGGAGCTTCCCTTGTGGTTCAGCTAGTAAAGAATCTGCCTGCAAATAGGAAACCTGAGTTCGATCCCTGGGTTGAGAAGATCCCTGGAGAAGGGAAAGTCTACCCACTCCAGTATTCTGGCCTGGAGCATACAGTCCATGGGGTCACAAACAGTTGTACACAACTGAGAATCTTTCACTTTGACTCCCTAAAATAGTACTTTGTTGAGTTCCCCAAAACTGAAGTATTGCATTATAACCCGATTAGAATGTATTCCCATTACCATTCTGTTTTCTGTGATAATATCATATTTTCCTAATGTTCATTGTAAAGGATGATATTTTAAAAATTATACCATAAATATTTTCATTTGGAAATTTGTATCTCTTTGATGCTTTGTTGAAAACTAGAATATGTGGGACACACCCCTTACATCAATTCTTACTTACTAATTTCTTTATATTATTATACATAATGTGTTGAACAATTTTAAGGGGTTGTTTCCCTCCAAATTCATATTTTTAACTCCTAATTCTCACTACCTAGAAATATGACCTTAGATAAGGTCGATACAGTTGTCCCTTGGCATCTTCAGAGAATTGGTTTCAGGACCCTTGTGGGTACCGAGTCTCTTATATAAATGATTTAGTATTTGTCTATAACCTATGTGCATGCTCCTATGTATGTTAAATCATCTCTAAAGTGAAGAGGAACTAAAAAGCCTCTTGATGAGAGTCAAAGAGGAGAGTGAAAAAGTTGGCTTAAAGCTCAACATTCAGAAAATGAAGATCATGGCATCTGGTCCCATCACTTCATCGGAAATAGATGGGGAAACAGTGGAAACAGTGTCAGAGTTTATTTTTGGGGGGCTCCAAAATCACTACAGATGGTGACTGCAGCCATGAAATAAAAGACATTTACTCCTTGGAAGAAAAGTTATGACCAACCTAGATAGAATATTCAAAACCAGAGACATTACTTTGCCGACTAAGGTCCATCTAGTCAAGGCTATGGTTTTTCCAGTGGTCATGTATGGATGTGAGAGGTGGACTGTGAAGAAGGCTGAGCGCCTAAGAATTGATGCTTTTGAACTGTGGTGTTGGAGAAGCCTCTTGAGAGTCCCTTGGACTGCAAGGAGATCCAACCAGTCCATTCTGAAGGAGATCAACCCTGGGATTTCTTTGGAAGGAATGATGCTAAAGCTGAAACTCCAGTAGTTTGGCCACTTCATGCGAAGAGTTGCCCTATTGGAAAAGACTCTGATGCTGGGAGGGATTGGGGGCAGGAGGAGAAGGGAATGACCGAGGATGAGATGGCTGGATGGCATCACTGACTCGATGGATGTGAATCTGAGTGAACTCCGGGAGTTGGTGATGGACAGTGAGGCCTGGCATGCTGTGATTCATGGGGTCGCAAAGAGTCGGACACGACTGAGTGACTGAACTGAACTGAACTGAAGTTGTTTATAATGATTAATATAATATAAAAGCTCTGTGAACAGTTGTAAATATATTATAAATGTTATGTGAATAGTTGCCAGCCTGTGGAAAAATAAAATTTTGCTTTAAAAAACTTGAGTATTTTCCATCTGCAATTAGCTGAATCTGTAGTTGATCAACCCATGAATGCAGAGGGCAGAATGTACATAGAAAATCAAATTTAAATGAAGTTCATAGACAACTTTTATAAGGGTCTTGTTTTATAGGAGTCTTGTCTCTTCAGCCAATCTGTGTCTTCAGCCAATCTTTGGTTGGAGATTTAGCCCACTTACATTTAAGATAATTATTGTCTATGGGATCACACAGAGTTGGACATGACTGAAACAACTTAGCAGCAGCAGCAGCATGATGCTATTACCATTTACTATGTTGTTTTAGGTTTGTTTTTATAGGTCTCTTCTTTTCACCTAGAATCCCTTTACCATTTGTTGAAGAACTGATTTGGGGGTGTTGAATTCTCTTAACTTTTGCTAGTCTGTAAGGCTTTTTATTTCTCCTTCAAATCTGCATGAGATCCTTGCTGGACAGAGTAATATTAGTTGTAGGCTTTTCCCTTTCATCACTTTAAATGTGTCCTGTCACTCCCCTCTGGCTTGTAGAATTTCTGTTGAATGATCAGGTGTTGTCTTATGAGGACACCCTTGTATGTTATTTGTTGCTCTTCCTTTGCTGCTTTTAATATGTGTCCTTTGTGTTTAGTTTTTGCTAGTTTGATTAATATGTGTCCTCAAATATTTTATCATGGCTTTTCCTTTTGTCTTCTTCATCTTGGACCCCTATAATTTGAATGCTATGTTTAATGTTGTCCCATAAGTCTCTGAGACTATATATTGAGCCTTTTTATAAATTGTGTTGATTTTTATAGTTCTGAGGTATATGAAGTCTGTGCAAGTTTTTTTTTTTCATTTTTTATATTTAGCAGTTAAAAGCCTCATCATTTGAAGATTTAAAAAAATGAGGTGCATAGGCTGAACTATATTCCAAGAAAAATAATGCCATTATAGAATGAGGAAATTTGGACACAGAAAACATACAGAAAGAACACCACATGAAGATGAAGTCAGTGAATGGAGTGGTTGTTTTACAAGCCAAGGAAAGGCAAAGATTGCCAGTATCCTACCAGAAGCTGGAGGAGATGTGGAACAGATTCTAACTCAGAGCTCTCAGAAGGAACCAATTCTGTTTACATATTGGTCTCAGACTACAAGCTCCCAGAACTGTGAGAAAAGAGATTTCTGTTGTTGAAGCCACTCAGTGTATTATGGCAGCCCTGGCATTTTTTGGTACATTAATCTTCAGAAG
The DNA here is from genome assembly GCA_006408695.1 of Aepyceros melampus. Classification (NCBI taxonomy): domain Eukaryota; kingdom Metazoa; phylum Chordata; class Mammalia; order Artiodactyla; family Bovidae; genus Aepyceros; species Aepyceros melampus. Next base: position 209,611 of record SJXQ01007679.1, on the reverse strand, counting down.
ATACATTTCTTATCTTATTCATTTTTATATATTTATTTTTTCCTTCATGGCAATCATTACAAATCATTTCTTCCTTCCTTAGGTTATATATCCAATGTTTATCTACTATTTCCACTTTAAATATACCTAGATTCTAGAGAGATTTATAAACTTTCTCTCAAAACATAAAATTTCCAGAATTTCAAGTCAACAGAAGAATATAAAGCAAAAAATAAAAAATAAAAAATAAACATATAATATACAATATTAGTGCCCAGTAGAGTTACAAAAGGGAAATAACAGTTGTATGAAATGAAGGTACACGATGATAGGGAAACATGAATCATGAGATTAACTTTGCCTGCTTTTCTTATTTATTTCAAAATCAGAAAATGAATAGTTACTGAAAAGATTTATGGGCAGGAAACATGAGAGTTTCCACCAGAGTAGAGAGGATTAATTAAAACATGTAAGGTATTTAGTAGACATACCAAAAAGTAAAATATTTTGATTTAGAAAGATGGTAACGATAATCCTGTATGCGAGACAGCAAAAGAGACACAGATGTATAGAACAGTCTTTTGGACTCTGAGGGAGAGGGTGGGATGATTTGGGAGAATGGCATTGAAACATGTATAATATCACATAAGAAACAAGTCGCCAGTCCAGGTTCTACGCATCATACAGGATACTTGGGGCTGGTGCACTGGGATAATCCAGAGGGAAGGTACAGGGAGGGAGGTGGGAGGGGGGTTCAGGATGGGGAACACGTGTACACCTGTGGAGGATTTATGTTGATATATGGTAAAACCAATACAATACTGTAAAGTAATTAGCCTACAATTAAAATAAATAAAATTAAATTAAAAAATAGCATCCCACATACCTGAATTTAAATATATATATGTTAAACACACAAGTTAAAATGAAGCAACTGTGAGGCTATATAAACAAGTTATATTTAATACGTTAAATTGAAAGGATGAAAAAAAAATTCCATGCAAACAGCAATCATTGAAAATCAAGATTGGCTCTGGAAACATAATTTAAAGTATAATTTAGAATAAGAATATTATATGGTGTAAAGGGACATTTCATAATAAAGAAATTAATTAACAAAAAAATTTTAATTCATATGCTACTGATGAAAAAGTTGAAAATACAGAAGCTGAAACTGAGAAAGAAATAGGAAAAGAGTGCAAAATGTATTTAGATTTCAACAACTTTCTCTTAGAAATTGAAAATTGTTTATAAAATAAGAAAGCTATAAAAGACATCAGTTTGACCTAATTGACACATACACTTCACTCTACCATATGAAAGTAGAATAAGAATGTATTCTGTGGCATTTTTTACATGTAGATGTTCAGTTTTCCCCGTAATCCTTACTGAAAAGACAATCTTTCTCCATTGCATAGTCTTGCCTCCTTTGTCATTGATTAATTGACCACAAGGGTATGGGTTTACTTCTGGGCTGTCCATTCTGTTCTATTGATCAATGTGTTTGGTTTTGTACCAATATCATGCTGTTTTGATGACTGAAGCTTTGCAGTATAGTGTGAAGTCAGGGAGCATAGTAACTTAAGGTTTGTACTTTTTTCTCAAAAATGCTATAACAATTAAGGGTTTTTTGTGGGTCCATGTAAATGTTAGGTTTATCTGTTCTGCTTCTGTGAAAAATATCATGGATATTTTGATAGGGATTATATTAAATCTGTAGATTTTGGAGATAGTATCAACATTTTAACAATATTAACTCTTCCAATTAACACATGAAATATCTTTCCATTTCTTGGTATCATTTTCTGCATCTATTGAGAGCATCATGTGATTTTATTCTTCAGTTTGTTAATAAAGTGTGTCACATTGACTGATTTGTGAGTATTGAGCTATCATTGCCTTATTGGAATAAATCACACTTCAGCACAGTGTATGATTCTTTTCTATATTTTGTGGAATTGATTTGCTAATGTTTTATTGAGAATTTTTTACATTTATAGTCATCACAGATATTGGCATGTGATTCTTTTTGTAATGTCTTTGTCTGATTTTGATATCAGAGTAATGCTGGGCTCATAGAATGAATCTGGGAGTGTTCCCTCCTCTTCAGTTTTCACAATAGTGGAAGGACATGGCTATTACATCCTCTTTGTATGTTTGGTAGAATGCTCCTGTGAAGCCACCCAGTCCTGGACTTTAGTTTGCTGGGAGTTTTTTTTTTTTTTTTTACAAATTCAGTTTTACTACTAGTAATCAGTCTGTGCAGGAGACCGCGTTTGATCATTGAGTCAGGAAGATTCCCTGGATGAGGGCATGGCAACTCAATCCAGTATTCTTACCTGGAGAATCCCATGGACAGAGGAGCCTGGAGTCCATAGGGTCGCAAAGAGTAGGACATGACTGACGTGACTTAACACTCTCAGCTATTCATATTGTCTATTTCTTTCTTATTCAGTCTTTGAAGGTTGTATTTTTCTAGAAATTTGTCCATTTCCTCTACGTTGTCCAATTTGCTGGTACATAACTGTTTATAAAATTCTCAAGACTTTTTATGTCTCTATGATATCAGCTGTTTTTCTCTTTTTTAATTTATTTCATTTGAGTCTTTTCTTTTTTATGAACCTGGTTAAAGTTTTATCAATTTTGCTTATCTTTAAAAAAAATGATTCTTGGCTTTATCGATCTTTTCTATTGACTCTATTTTATTTATTTCCTCTTTGATCTTTGTTCTTTCCAGCTATCTTCTGACTCTGGGTTTTCTTTGTTCTTTTTCTGATTCCTTTAGATAGTGGACTAGGTTATTTGAGATTTGCCTATTTATTGAAGTAGGCCTGTATGCATCCCATAGATTTTGGAGTCTTGTGTTTCTATTTTCATTTCCCTTAAGATATTTTCCTATTTTCTCTTTTATTTATTCATTGACCAATTGGTTTTTTACTAGCATGTTGTATATTCTCAGTGGAGTATGAGCTATTAAAATATCAAATCACCACACTGTATAATGGAAACTAATATAATACCAACTAAATTTCAATTAAAAAAAAAACAAAATAAACCAACAAATGATTTATTATATTGTAAAAAAAAGAGAGAGAGAAAGAATAAATATTCTTTTCAATTGCACATGTGAATTGACCAGGAAAGACCAGGTGAAAATAAACTATAAAATTATTGAAATCATTAAAGACTATCCACTGAGAAAAAGAGACTATATTAAACATCAATCACAAAAAAGTATTGGAAACTACACATATTTTTCATACTACTCTAAAATAGACAGTGGGTCAAGGAAAAAAATACAAGTTAAATTAGAAAATATTTTGAATTGACTGATAAAGAAAATATGGCATATTCATATTTGTGATGTACATAAAGAAACATTTAAGGGGAAATTATTTTTAAATTTTAAAATAGAAAAAGAATATGTAAAATAATTATCTGACTCCACCTTAGTAAATTAGAGAAACCATAGAAAATTAAATGAAAGATAAATAATAAGGAAGACAAAAATAAATAAAAATCAATAAAACACATTTTTAAAGGTCAACAATTTGGTAAACATTTAACTAGACGATAAAAGAAAAATAGTGGAGATTATGTAAATTACTGAAATTAAAGATGAAACAGATCTTACAACAGAAGTCAATAAGCAGTAAAAAGAAAAAAGGGAGCACTATAAACAAATTTATTTTAATTACTAGTGGCTAAAATCTTTTGACAAATTCTTTTAAACAGACAATATTTAAACTGACTCAAGAAGTAGAAACCTGAACGACCCTATATATTGATTAAAGAAGTTGAAGTGCAATGACGAAAACAAAAGTGCTTATAATAGATTCTTTATGCAGGATGACAATGGAATGACTATTGGGGAAACTGACATAGTGATGAGAAATATAGGGAAAAAAAGAATATGTTATGCTGCAGAAGCAGTGTGTGTAAGGGCCTTTAAGTATGAAAGATTTTTCTTGACTTTGAAAGAATAGCAGTGATTTAAGAGTGTAGTGAGTAAAGCTGGAGATGATATACAAAGGTTCATAGGATTCTTTGAGACTCAAGGATTATAAAATGCATGTAATAAAGTATATTGCATCTTTTATAGATTATTTACAATGAGTGACAAATAAAATATTTAAGTAGAATATTGTGATCCAATATATTTTTTTCTCAGAAGTCATCTAACATACAAAGAGACCAAGTTTCTGCAGATAAGGCATTCCATAGATATACTTTTGATATTTCAAGATGTACATAAATTATTCAGTCAAGAACAAATCAAACACATACAACAATGACAGAGAAAGAGTCCATATAAATTTAAAAATGATAAAACTTTGTCTAACATGATGTCTTATGCCCTCTATAACCAATGACACTTAGTATGAAGATCAGTTCAGTTCAGTCACTCAGTAGTGTCTGACTGTTTGTGACCCCATGGACTGCAGTAAGCCATGCCTCCCTGTTCATCACCAACTCGTGGAGTTTACTCAAACTCATGTCCATTGAGTTGGTGATGCCATCCAACCATCTCATCCACTGTCATCCCTTTCTACTCCCACCTTCAATCTTTCCCATCATCAGGATCTTTTCCAAAGAGTCAGTTCTTCACATCGGGTGGCCAAAGTATTGGAGTTTAAGCTTCAGTGTCAGTCCTTCCAATGAATACTCAGGACTGATCTCTTTAGATGGAATGGTTAGATCTCCTTGCAGTCCAAGGGACCCTCAAGAATCTTCTTCAACACCACAGTTCCGAATCAATTCTTCAGCACTCAGCTTTCTTTATATTCCAACTCTCACATTCAGAGATAACTACTGGAAAAAACATAATTTTGACTAGATGGACCTTTGTTGGCAAAATAATGTCTCTGCTTTTTAATATGCTCTCTGTGTTGGTCATAACTTTTCTTCCAAGTAGCAAGCATATGTTTGAGCCTTCTGAGCATCTCTGGTAGGTATGGGGTTTGAGTCTAAATGTGATTTAGCCACTCCTACCATCTGGCTTGGGCTTCTCTTTGCCCTTGGATGTGGAGTATCTCCTCAAATTCGCTCCAGCACTGCACACAGGATAAAGATAGTTAGGCTTAGTATCTGTTCAACTGAGGCATATAATTCTGATACACAATTTTGCATCAAAATCTTCCACACCAGAAAGTGAGTATATTCTAAAGGGCATGCTAAAATGTTTCAAGGTAGTGTACATAAATGTTTATCACACTAACAAAACTGACAAATGTAAAATGTTGGAGTCAGATGGATCAGTGTTATTTCCTCCTACCATTGTACACATTTCTAATTTACTAAATCTCTCCAAGCTCTTTTCCCTAACTTTATAGTAAAAAAAAAAAAAACTCAAATAAGATCCTCATGAATAATGATACAGTGTATGGTTAATACCATCACAGTAGCGGGTTTATTATGACCATATGTTGATCATTTTTCTCTGTTGTGCAGCCCAATTCCAGACGCTATTTGGAGGATAACACTTGACAATGTTATTCTATCAAATGGCATGGTAGACATTTTCAGCGTATTAGATTACCCAGTTTGATTGCAGTCATAACATAGAATGCTTAAATATGAATCTTAGGGTAATGAATCACTTTAAAACAATACTGAGGATGATTTTGTTCACAAGGCTGCATGAGAGATTCTTTATATTCTAACTCCTTTGCACTGAAGAGCTTAATAACTATAGTGACAAAGAATATTCCAAACAGAGTGTGAAATTATAAAAACAATCTTCTGAAGTGCCACTTGTCTGGATGACTCATGAAGAAGAAAGAATGACTTCTCTTTCTTTCTGACAGAAACTCTGTCTTTAACAAAACTAATAATTTTATAATATGAGTTACCTGCAAGTTCAGGTCAGTCACTCAGTCATATCAGACTCTTTGTGACTCCATGGGAATCTTGATTCCAGCTTGTGCCTCATTCAGCCCAGCATTTCTCATGATGTACTCTACATATAAGTTAAATAAGCAGGGTGACAATATACAGCCTTGACATACTCTTTTCCCAATTTGGAAACAGTCTGTTGTTTCATGTCCAGTTCTAACTGTTGCTTCCTGACCTGCATACAGATTTCGCAGATCAGGTGGTCTGGTATTCCCATCTCTTTCAGAATTTTCCAGTTTGTTGTGATCCACACAGTCAAAGGTTTTGGCATAGTCAATAAAGCAGAAATAGATATTTTTCTGGAACTCTTTTGCTTTTTCAATGATGCAATGGATGTTGGCAATTTGATCTTTGGTTCCTCTGCCTTTTCTAAATCCAGCTTCAACATCTGGAAGTTCACAGTTCACATATTCTTGAAGCCTGGCTTGGAGTATATTGAGCATCACTTTACTAGCATGTGAAATGAGTGCAATTGTGCAGTAGTTTGAGCTTTCTTTGGCATTGCCTTTTTTTGGAACTGGAATGAAAACTGACCTTTTCCAGTCTTGTGGCCACTGCTGAGTTTTCCAAATTTGCTGGCTTATTGAGTGTAGCACTTTCACAGCACTTTTCTGTAAAGGCTCACATAATTTTTCAGAAAACAGAAAGCTGGCTAAACCTGTCTAAAAAGTTGAATTCTGTTTATGTGAGATGAAGGCTAGATAGTTATTTAGGAGAAACCCCAGAATCAAATGCTTAATTACACTCAGGTGACATGATATCCCCCCAAATTCTACCTTTAGAGATGTACAATTTTAGGTTAATAAAGAGTTGCCTCCACTGTAAATTATAATATTTTAATAATAACTGGAGTAAGTTAAAATATACTCAATATATGGATAAAAAGGAAGGATTCATACACAAGGGAAAAATTATTCTTCCCCAAAATTTAAGTCAAAATTATAATATGCAATTTGATTTCACTCTGCAAATATACTTCTGAATTGTGAAGATATATTTTATATGGAACTGTTTTTATAATGAGATTGTGTTAGTGATGCTTTATTTTACATAAACAAACTTACAGTTGACTATCTAATATGCTTCTTTTCTTCTTTGGAAAAATTCACCAAAATGTTATGTCTAAAAAGTATGGATTTAAGAGAGTGTAGAATGTTATAGGAAAAAGTATATAGTAAATTAAAGATTTGGAGAAATTCAATAAGTAAACTGTAGATGTTCTTATATTGTTTCATACATCATTTTTTCACTTATTCATACATTAAAAACATTTTGGCAATAATTAACAAGATATTTAGTAATGTCAGAGATACAGATACACACACACACACACACACTTTCATTTTAAAGGAAGGAAAAATCTGCAGTAACTGTAAATATTTTTTGGATAACAATACACTTTACCTCCTTTTCAATAGTTCCAAAAATAAATAAAATCAAATGTAACAAGGGGACTGAACATATTCTTTAAACTTCTTTAACATTTAAAATATTTATTTGCATGATTTTTCTATCTGTGTGACAGGAAAGTCAGGTTGGTTTCTCCAATTGCATTATTCTTATGATTATAGGTACTTTTTCCCAATGGATTTCAGTAATTAAACTTTATTTATTAGATTGTCTTAATCATTAGAATGAAGATGTTTTGATCCCTTTTTGGTATTTTTGGCAGCTTACTTGAGTAGGACTGCTCATCATGAGCAGTCATACAAAAGCATAAATGTCAGCTCTGCAGCTTGTTGCTACAGTTAGCTTCAGAGAGAATGTCAGAAGTGACAAGACATAAAGTGATTCTGAGCGATGACATTCTTGTTGATAATAGATTGGCTTCTGTGGATGCTGCAGCAGATTTGATTTTGAAACCTTTCACTTCTTAAAAAAAGGAAAAGAAAAATTTGAGAAGTGCACTAGGCTATGCTGGGAAATTTCAATCTTTCACCCAAACATTGTCAGAATTATCTTCGGATGATTTAAATGTCATGCTCACTCTATTTGTTGGTTCATTCTTTGAGTCTAAGTAAGACCAAAGATTAACAATCATTTACAGAATTGGGAACCATAGCCATCATTTATTTCTGAACATAATCTGTGGTTTACAAATAGTAAGTATTCATGAGTAGTATGATATTTTGAACCAAAATGTCAGGGAGACAGGAGAGAAACATTTTCTGAATATATCACAGATAATTTTACATCATATTCTTTGTTTACCTATGCATGATAAGAACTCAAGTCTATCCATTTGTGAATAAATTTCATCATTGATCTTAATGAACTTTAAAGAGGTTAAGACTGTTACTTAAAACTTATAGAAATCTCTCTGTCAGCTATATCAACATATTTTTACTTTAATAAAAAAGCTTTCCAAAGGAAAAAACCTTAATATTAACTGATATTATACTTTAAATGAGTCAGTTTTTATAATCTATTATGCTGAAAATATTTTTCCATGGATTTAGCAATTAAAAGTTATTTAAGCCCCAAATAAAATATCCGTGATATCTAACTTTTTACTATATTGTATAGGTTTTGACAATTTCATGTATTCATTATGTTTATGAAAAAACATACTCGTTATGTTTATGTATGATTTAGAAAACACTAAGAAATATTCACAATAAATAGACCAAAACATAACAGAAGTTTCTAATCCTTGTTAGACTACTGATTTAGAGAGAGAGAAAAAAGACCAACTCTGTAAACAACTTCACAACTTAGGTTTATTAATCTGTTCAAATAATTAGACCATTACATTCCTGAAGACAAAATACATGTAGCCTTTTACCTTGCTCAACAAAATTGTTTAGAAGATCAAACGTGGTAAAGACAATGCAAAATTTAATGTTTTATTGCTGATGTTGTACACCATTTTACTTACATTTTGAGGAGTTAACTGCCCCTGACCTCAACTCAAGTAACACATTTTGTTGCTAATGTAGTCAGTTTTGTAATGGTATCAGAAAATAAAGGAATGTTTATTATTTAAAAAAAATCTAAAATCATTTGAGAGTATATGGAGATACCTAGTGAATAGAATAAAGTTATATTCCCAGGAAACTCACTATTAACAATCAACAAACATTACTCTGCTATTCAAAAAAAACTCTTAACCTACTATGACACTCAAAAATGAATGAAACTCAGTGATTATATGACTGTTACATAAATTATTTTTATTTAATCTTTTATGCTTACAATTAACTTTAGGTGAACATCTAATGTAAGATGATGATCTCATCTTTAAAGAAACTTACTTAAACTCTTGTTGTTGTTCAGTCAATCAGTCATATCTGACTCTTTGTGACCTCATGGACTGCAGAACACCAGGCTTCCCTGTCCTTCACCGTCTCCCAGAGTTTGCTCAAACTCAGGTCCTTTAAGTCAATGATGCCATCCAAACATCTCATCCTCTGTTGGCCCCTTCTCGTCCTGCCCTCAATCTTTCCCAGCATTATGGTCTTTTCTAATGAGTTGGCTCTTATTAGGTGGCCAAATTATTAGAGCTTCAGCTTCAGCATCAGTTCGTACAATGTATGTTCAGGGTTGATTTCCTTAAGGATTTACTGATTTGATCTCCTTGCAGTCCAAGAGACTCTTAAAAGTCTTTTCCAACACCAAAATTCAAAAGCATCAGTTCTTCAGTGCTCATCCTTCTTTATGGTCCAACTGTCACATCTGAACATGACTACTGAAAAAACCATAGCTTTGACTTCCGCAGACATTTTTGGCAAAGTGATGTCTCTGCTTTTTAATGTGCTGTCTAGTTTTGTCATTGCTTTTCTTCCAAGGAGCAAGCATCTTTTAATTTCATGGCTGCAGTCACCATCTGCAGTGATTTTGGAGACTAAGAAAATAAAGTCTGTCACTGTTTCCATTTTTTCCTCATCTATTTGCCATGAGTCATGGGACCAGATGACATGGTTTTAGTTTTTTGAATGTTGAGTTTTAAACTTAAACTCTTACTAGGCACCATACCCAAACCAGATTGAAGTACAAACTCTCTTCCAAATTCTAAATTGTGTGGTTAAGTACCACAACTCAGGAAAAGAAGACAACTCATTTTAGTTAGTACAGTTGTAGTCTAAGTACACCTAGCTGCTGTTTCTCATACTTGTGCTGGCAATGAGGCTATAGTTAACATTTAATAAAATTCTATCCCCCAATTGCACACAGCTAGCATCTAAGCTTGTCAGATTTCTTTACTTGATGAAGTGATCCAAGCATTAATTTTGAAGAATCTGTGTCCTCAGTGGTCCTCAATTCATTGGACTGCTGTGTATTCCCATTATGTTGGTCATGAAAGTACTAAGAGGTATCCTAGTGAATAACACAGTTCCAAATGTATTAGTTCCTGTTCTAATATTATAGTAGAAAACTAATGCTGAAAACAATTTTTATGGCTCAGTGGGTTAAGTTTTACTCAAGGTATGTTGGTTTTTCCAGTGGTCATGTATGGATGTGAGAGTTGGACTATGAAGAAAGCTGAGCACCAAAGAACTGGTGCTTTTGAACTGTGGTGTTGGAGAAGAGACTCGTGAGAGTCCCATGTACTACAAGGAGATCCAACCAGTCCATCCTAAAGGAGATCAGTCCTGGGTGTTCATTGGAAGGACTGATGCTAAAGCTGAAACTCCAATATTTTGGCCACCTGATTCGAAGAGTTGACTCATTAGAAAAGACTCTGATGCTGGGAGGGATTGAGGGCAGGAGGAGAAGGGGACGACAGAGGATGAGATGGGGTTGGATGACATCACCGACTCGATGGATGTGAGTTTGAGTGAATTCTGGGAGTTGGTGATGGACAGGGAGGCCTGGCGTGCTGTGATTTATGGGGTTGCAAAGAGTCAGACTCAATTGAGCGACTGAACTGACTGACTGAGCTGATGTTAACTCATGGCTTAGAGTCATGGGATGTAGCATGCTATATGTTCAGTCTTTATCACGGCCTAGTAAAAAAAAAAATAAGAGCTCTCTTTCAAAAAGAGAATTGTTATCACTGGCAGAGGCTATTATTTTGCTGCAAAATCCTCAGAGTCTAACCTATCATTACCAAAGAAGAGCCATCCAGAGGATCTATAAAGCACCTTTTGTTTATGATTGGCAGTGTAAGAAACATTGTATTTGCAGGTTCATGAGACAGTTTTCAGTAGATTTCCTTTTCAGTCTGAACTTTCTGTACAGCCATATTTTTTCTCTTAACTCCATTCTAAAATATATAGCTTTAATGAGTTAATTGATGTGTGTTGGACCATGAAGCCCAACATGGTTCATATTGCCTCTAAAATCTGAAAAGAAACAAGATGAATGTTACCACTTTTTCAGTGTCAGGCAGTCAGTGCCAAGCCCTTCTGAGTTTAGAGTTGTTATCCCAGCATGTTTAAAATCACTGAAGCTCTAGAAACTTCTGTAATCTAACAGGAAACAGAATTTTCATTGGGCTGATTTTTTACCGCTAGCACATCAACATTTTACTAGAATGAATGGTAAATAGCTACTTTCTGCTTACCAGATCCCATCATTTGGAGTAACCAACATTGGGATAACATGCTACTCTGTAGAATATTCAGATGATTGATTTCCCTTTTCAATACTTTAAGACAGCACAAGAGCTGTCATAGCCCTGAGATAAGACAGGGAAGATATACTATTGCTTCCACCTGATACAAACAAATCCCTTCTTCTCTTTCCTGCTAATTGCTTTGGAGAAAAACAGAATTTTCACCACTTTCCAGGAAGTGAGTTGATCTATGTTGACATATGTCAAAAGACAACATAAAAAAATAGCAGTAGTATTTAGTGTTGTCATAGAATTAATTGTTTAATAACAAACAATCCATGTGATTTTGGCAGTAGTCAAACCCATCGACTATGCCAAAGCCTTTGACTGTGTGAATCACAATAAACTGTGGAAAATTCTGAAAGAGATGGGAATACCAGACCACCTGACCTGCCTCTTGAGAAATCTGTATGCAGGTCAGGAAGCAACAGTTAGAACTGGACATGGAACAACAGACTGGTTCCAAATAGGAAAAGGAGTATGTCAAGGCTGTATATTGTCACCCTGCTTATTTAACTTATATGCAGAGTACATCATGAGAAATGCTGGACTGGAAGAAGCACAAGCTGGAATCAAGATTGCTGGGAGAAATATCAATAACCTCAGATATGCAGATGACACCACCCTTATGGCAGAAACTGAAGAGGAGCTAAAAAGCCTCTTGATGAAAGTAAAAGAGGAGAGTGAAATAGTTGGCTTAAAGCTCAACATTCAGAAAACCAAGATCATGACATCCGGTCCCATCGCTCCATGGGAAACAGATGGGGAAACAGTGGAAACAGTGTCAGACTTTATTTTGGGGGGCTCCAAAATCACTGCAGATGGTGACTGCAGCCATGAAATTAAAAGACGCTTACTCCTTGGAAGAAAAGTTATGACCAACCTAGATAGCATATTCAAAAGCAGAGACATTACTTTGTCAACAAAGGTCCATCTATTCAAGGCTATGGTTTTTCCAGTAGTCATGTATGGATGTGAGAGTTGGACTGTGAAGAAGGCTGAGCACCGAAGAATTGATGCTTTTGAACTGTGGTGTTGGAGAAGACTCTTGAGAGTCCCTTGGACTGCAAGGAGATCCAACCAGTCCATTCTGAAGGAGATCAACCCTGGGATTTCTTTGGAAGGAATGATGCTGAAGCTGAAACTCCAGCACTTTGGCCACCTCATGTGAAGGGTTGACTCATTAGAAAAGACTCTGATGCTGGGAGGGATTAGGGGCAGGAGGAGAAGGATGAGACAGAGGATGAGATGGCTGGATGGCATCACTGACTCAATGGAGGTGAGTCTGAGTGAACTCCGGGATTTGGTGATGGACAGGGAGGCCTGCCGTGCTGCGATCCATGGGGTGACAAAGAGTCGGACACAACTGAGCGACTGAAATGAACTGAACTGCCCTGAAAATTGGGCTTCCCAGGTGGCTCAGTGGTAAAGAATCCGGCACTTTGGTCCTGTCTCGGACCTTTGACCTCTTACTTACTTACCTGTAACTTGTAGTTCTCTCAGACTGGCCAGTGAAGTTCTGCATACCCAGGACCATCCACAACAGGATACATACACGAAGCTCTCAGCAAATATTCGTAAACACACTGCTGAATTGAAATTCTTTATGCACAATGTGTACCGTGTATGTGGGGCCTTTAAGAAATGACTTCCACATGCCTGATTCCAAATGCATGAAATCGCGCTTCCTTTATTTAGTCTGAGACAATTTTCTTTACATTGCTCAAAAATACCTCCTGAATTTGGGAATTGGGATTTGGAAAACAAACTCTCCTCCCTCCCTTCATCCTTCACAAAGAGAACACATTTCATCCATGCACTCTGACCTTTCCATCTGGGGAGTGATGCATCCTCTGGCCTGTTTTGTGGGAAAGCCAAGGTCTCCATTCCATCTCCTTGGGGATGTCTTGGGGATGCCCGGAGCCACTCCGACCAGCACCCAGATGGTGTCCAGCTGCAGAGACCACTACCTTCCTGAACACTTGGATAAGAAAGACAAAGCCTCGGGGTGGAAAAGAGAGAAGTGTATTGAACTTACGTAATGATCAAAGTGGGCTTCCCTGATGGCTCAACGGTAAAGAATCCACCTGCAAGGCAGGAACTGCAGAAGATGCATGTTCAATCCCTGGGTCAAGAAGATCCCCTGGAGGGGGGCATGGCAAGCCACTCCAGTATTTTTGCCTGGAGAATCCCGGGGACAGAGGAGCCTGGTGGGCTACAGTCCATAGGGTCACAAAAAGTCAGACACAGCTGAAGTGATTGAGCACACATAGCTGCCAGCCGAGGAGTAAACCATCTTGTTCAAACACATCATCACCAGACTGAGACCCCAGAAAGCGACGAGTTCTACCTATTCCCAAGATTTACATTCTGAGTGTGAAAGTCAATAAAAACTAATTAGATGTTTACCTCATTTCCTTGGTAATGACCCTTAAACGCCACTGATTGTCGAACTGAATCTATGTTGAGGCACTGCCTCTCCCCGGGTCAGGGCTACTTCTGCATACACAAAGAAACATCGCCACAGTTATTTATTTATTCCTGGGCCCAGTATGTTCTGTGCAGATGCTGGTGAGCTCATTTCCATAGGAGGAGGGGCTGGAGGCAAGATTTGAGTGCACTGAACAGGGAATTAGGTATGCAGCAACCATTTACAATAATGAGAGTTATGCACCTAATTCTCCAGCATCATTTTAAAATTTGTTTTATTAAATAATGCTGTAATGTTATGTTAAGTAATGCAATGTTAAGTAACATTGACTTCAGCCTCATTAAATAATCTCCTTAACTATCATACTGGAAAACTAGTATCATTAAATAAAGGGATTTGTCATCAGCCATGATGTAATTGTTACAGAAGTTTCCAGGCTAAGGAATTATTAATAAAGGTACCACATGTATAATGCCATCAATGTACAGAAGGGAGAGTGGGCAGATCTGGAACATACCTTAGGAAAGAGAGGGAATTCATAACCTTCCTTGATTATTAGCTCAGAAAAAGGAGAAAACCCTAACCACACACTTTGGTCTTGCTTCTTCGTGCCTGGCAAAAGGACCAGCATCTGGAGGAGGCATTATCGTGATGTGTTTCTGGAGAAGAAAAGAAACATGACTCAGTTGGTTCATTTGTCAACCTTCCTCTCTATTAGTAAGAAACTGGAAAAACACAATGGGATATATCTCAACCTTTCTATGTCAGAATGGTCCATTTTCCAATTAAAGCTATGACACTGTAAAGTGCAACACTGAGATTTTTGCTTGTCTTTTACTGCCCCCTCAAAATAATGTCACCCTCCCAAAGACATTATCAGAATAATGTCACCCTCCTCCAAGATGTCCACATTCTAATCTCCTAATCCCATGAATATGCTAGGGTGCAGGGCAGAGAAAAATTAAGGGTACAAATGGAGTCAAGATTGCTAATCCGGGGACCTTAAGAGAAGGGGAGGGTCTTGGGTTATCTGAGTGACCTCAGTGTAATCACCACAGCCCTTAGCAGTGGGAGAAGGAGACGGGGCCAGAGAAAGAGACATGCCATGCCAACAACAGAAGCAGGGCCTGAGCCCCATAGTGGGAGGGCTCAGCCCGCACTGACAGCTTTGAAGATGGAGGAAGGGGCCCCATGCCAAGGAATGCAGGTGGCTTCTGGAAACTGGGAAAGGCAAGAAAATCAATCTTCACCAAGAGCCTTCAGAGAGAAAGGCAGCCTTTTCCACACCCAGGTTTTAGACTCACGAGACCCAGGTCAGGCTTCTGACCTGTAGAACTACACAATGATAAGCGGGCTTTTTAAGTATGGGCTTCCCAGGTGCTCAGTGGTAAAGAATCAGCTTGCCAAAGCAAGAGCTGCTGGAGACGCAGGTTCAACCCCTGGGTCAGGAAGATCCCCTGAAGGAAGGCAGGCAACCCACCCCAGCATTCTTGCCTGGAGAATCCCATGGACAGAGGGGCCTGGCAGGCTGCAGCCCATAGGGTCGAAAAGACTTGGGCATGACTGAGCACGCAAGCACCCCAGTGCGGTAATGCGCTAGAGCAGCAGGAGAGATCAAATGCATCCATTACCTGGAACAACTTCCTGCACTTCCCAGAAGTAACTGGACAGATAACACACCACCAGGGAGATGCCCCCCGCCCATGAGCCAGCTTCCTCAGTGGCTGCTGAGACCCGGCTGCCTCACCATAGACATTTCAACAGCAAGAGAGAAAGAGTTTCAGGAGAGCCAGACAGGCTGACAGACAAACGGCCTGCGTCTGTCAGAGCACAGAACACGAGGAGAGACCAATTCCCCAGGGGCTGAGGCCTCCCCAAGCACTCTCTGCACCTGCAACCTCTCCTCACCCAGACTTGATTATAAGGGAGGACATGCTTGACTTCAGAGCTGAGGAAACAGATATTTAGCTGATTCAACCAAAGTTCACAGGTCTTCACAGTACGAATCTCAAGAGCACGGCTTGAACCTCTTGTGTTTAGGCTCCCGAAGCCAACCCGCCCGCAGTGATCTCCGATCAGCTCCTCTCAGAGAGAGGAGCCTGCAAGGTCAGTGTTCTGTGTGGGAAACATGTACTCCAGTGTCGGTCTACTTCTTGCCTTGTCCCTGTTTAGGGACCTTACAAAGGGACCTCGAATTTACCTCAAATTCTCTGGGACAGAATCATAGACATGAGAGCACTTTATCACCCCACCAGGCTCACAGCTGTACGGGTTAATATGACAGAATGCTGATGGGGGTGCTTGGCCACTAAAGCAGCCTTTAACATGCGGACAGAAGTACAATTCACCAACTGCCTACTGGCCAATAACCATTAGCTCATGGGGTAGGCAGGGGGCCGGTCTTTGGCCAGAATTTGTGCACACATAAAAGCATCATTGGCAATTGCCCATTTTATTACAGTCATGGAAGATAAAAGTGCAGAGATTCAAAGGACAATAAAAAAGCATGATTGGGAGTGCTTACCCTTTCTGTCCAATAGAACTTGGCCATGCTGGAATGTCCTATTCATGAACCATCCAATATGGTGGCCTCTGGTGACAAGCAGCTGGTGCAGTGAGACCAAGGAAGATCAAAGTTAGGTTCATTTCAGTTAATTTAAACTTAAGTAACCGTCTCTGACTCTTCTACTGGACAGCACAGAATTGAAGAAACATGTGTGAATCTAAAGTGTATCCATGACATTGGCCTTGGAGTTGACCACTGGCTATTGACCTTGGGGTCAGCCTTATGGTCAGGCTCATTCCAGTCTCCAGGACCTAGATGTATAATCCTTCCATGAAAACATGTGCTTGCCTATCCATCACCCTGTCATTAAAAAAAAAATCTTTAGTCTGTATGCCCTGTATCTATTTCTTCAGCTACTGTACCTGTCAATTTGCATTACACATTGTACCTCAACTGAAATGCATGCATACCCCAGGGTGGCCCATATGCGGTGCCTTTTTGTTGCACTTGTGGAATTACTACAAGGGCTAATGACAACCATCAATTAAAGTGTTGCTCATAATAAGAAAGACCAGTGACGTTTTGGAGTTAACAAATCCACACGTAGACAGATGTCTGTTGAGAAGGAAGGGTGCTAGGTGGAGCTCCTCGGGTTCTTCTCCCTGAGGGAGGTGATTTTTCTCTCGTCCTCGAATCCCATGACGAGCCTCGTAGCCACTGTCGCTATGGCACGATAAAGACCATTCCAGACTCACATTTTTCAACTTCACTTTAGCAGTCACAGACATCTCCTGATGCGTCAGAGCACCCAGGCCATAATCCAGAGTGAATGACATTTTTAAACGAGGAAAACGAGGTTTATAGATTTACTTGCCAGTGTCGGCATTTTGATCCTCGTAGTAAGAATGCTACATTTGACAAGTGTTATTTAGGATGTTGTCTGATTGGGCTTCCCAGGAAAATGACAGCTTGAGAGGCTCTGGCCTGGCTACAGGATGGCCAGAATTATTGCACTCGCCCATGTCCCATCAAACTCAATTGGAGGATGTTGTCTTTGCTCCTTGAACACTCACATCCTAGTCCTCATACTTGCTATGAAGTTATTGAATTGATCTCAGGGGATCGGCAATCCTACTGAAAAGTGATCTCTCGGAGCCAGGCCTGTGCCAGCGGGGTGTGAAGCTCTTAAATATTTGCTCAGCTAAGGCTGAGGCTGCTCATAAGCCAGAGAAAGGGCAGCGGGTAAACACCGCAAGCTGGCCACATGCTCTCCCAGGCACTGAAAACATCATCTGGCGCAGCTGCACGGGGAAGGGAGATAGCACCCTGTGAATTCCAGCAAGAAGTCAACACTCATCACTCCTAAGGGAAAATGAAGAGACAGCCAGGCTCCTACATGTAGGTAAATACCAATTCTCAGTGCATGCTCCTGGGCACACTGCTACAATCCACAGGGTTCTTCCAAGTCAAGAGATTGATTCCAACCACCTTAAGGGGAAGGGAAGGGATTTATTTTGGGAGCAGTTGTCTCTACTCTGGCTACATATTAGATCATCTGAGATGATTTTTAAATGCCAGTACCCAGATCACAAGAGTCAGTTAGCAAATAATACTTTCTGTGGAGGTGGGGTTGTGGGAATTAGTACTTTTTAAAAACATCACCAGGGAATTTTAAGGTGCAGTAAAATCACTGGTGGTCTGGTGGTTAAGAATATGCCTTATAATGCAGGGAACGCAGGTTCAGGTCCTGGTCCAGAAAACTAAGATCCCACATGCCATGGAGCAACTAAGCCCACAGGCCACAGCTAGAGCTAACGAAGATCCCAGATGCTGCAACTAAGACCCGATGAAGCCTAATGAATAAATAAAAACTCATTAAAAAAAAAAAGATGTAATCGGGTTACCCCAGGGACTGAGGGGTCTGGAACATTCCCAGCAGGAAGGCAGCTAGAGAAGCAGACTTAGGAAGCTCCTGAAAGTCATAAGGAGGGTCCCACAGGTGGAGCCCACCATCCCTGCCACCCTCAAGCACAGGCTCAAAGGCCAGAATTTTCAGAGAGCAGGTGGATGGACTCAGATGTGGTCAGGCCCTTCGACAGCCCAGGGTGGAGGGAGGAGGCAGTTGCCCTGTCCCTCTGGCCTCCTGGGTGGGAGGTGGGCACTGGGTCTGCTCCTGCCAGGGCCCCACGTGACGAGGGTAAGGGTAATTCCCCAGAAGGAAGCTGGAGTAAGGCCAGGAGGGGAGCGGATGCTGGGCCCCCAAGTGACTCCTGCAGCTATCATCTCTGTCATCATTAGTTCCGTATTATGGGGCAAAAATCACGCGTATTGTTCTGTAGGTTAAAAAAAATTATACAACTTCTTTGAACGCAAGAAGAGGCTATTCCACATTTTTTCCAACATATTTTTAGTAACCACAAAGCTCTTCTCCCCATCGTATGTTTGAAATTTACTATTTTGATCATTTTAAAGACAGTGTAGTGGCATCAAGTCGAACAACCCCTCCATGACGTTCTAGAGCTGGCTCACTTGATTGTCATTTGTAGAGTGTCTGGAGTGGGCCAAGCCCTTCACAAGACACCAGAGCCCAAGAAGGTGGCTCCCTGGGTTGGGGGAGGAGCAGGATGCATCTTAGAGCATCGGTTCATTTTCTGGGCGGCGGGCAGGACAATGGCTCTGCCTGCCCCGGGCTCCTGTGTCTCTTGCGGTTGGCGGGTGACCCTGCCTAACTTTAGAAGTTACAGCTCCCTGTGTGGGGCATAGCAGAGGTCAGTGTAGCTTGTGGGGGATGCTTGTGTGCCCTGCCCAGCAATGAGCTTGTAGGGGGCCAGGAGGGGTAAGTCTGGTACAGCCTAGGTGAGTGCTATTCAATCACACACCTACTGTTTGACTGTGGCCACACCAGTCCCCCAGGCTCATGTGTCTCATGGAAGAGACTGAGGTGCTTCCCACCTCACGGGCTGCCTGGCAGGTTAATTACATTAAAGGACTCGCAGGGTGTTAGCAGGTGAGCACTGCTGTGTCCATTTTGATTACGACACATCCTTCATCCAACACGAGGTAGGAAAATATATGAGAGCAGTTTGTATGCCAAGTCCGTTCTGTTATTGCAAGGGATTAATTTCTTCTTTGTTTTTTTTTCCCCCCGCAGGAATTTAAGCTGTTAAAACAAAACAATTTATGAATGAGGATAAGTGTTTGTGTATCTGCATGTGTGTCTGTGTGTGTGTGTCTGCGTGTGTCCATTCTTGTGTCTGTGTTTGTGTCTCTCTGTGTGTCTGTGTCTCTGTGCAAAGAAAAAGGACTCATACTGTGTGCGTGTCCTTCTGTGTGTGTGAGCAAGAATGAAAGGGGACCCACAGAACACCACTCTGGGCATTTTCTTTGCATGTCTCTCTCGACAGGATTGATTTTTCCTGAAACCTTTTCACCTTTATACCCCCAGAACTTAGTGTGCTCGTGGCGAAAATTGGCACCAGGCAGCCACAGGTGGAATTCAGCATCCTCAGGTTGCAGGAGAGTGATCGAGAATAAATACAACTAAAAGAGGTGGAGCTGAAGGCTATAAAAAAGGATCAAATACTATCATTTGCAGCAGCATGCATGGACCTAGGGATTATCACACTGAGTGAAGTAAGTCAGAGAAAGACAGATACCACCTAACCTCACCTCATGGAATCTAACACACGTTACAAATGAAATTTATCTATGGAACAGAAACAGACTCACAGACACATAGAACAGATTTGTGGTTGCCAAGGGCATGGAGGGTTGGGGGAGGGATGGAGTGGGAGTTTGGGTTTAGCAGATGCAAGCCCGTATATATAGAACAGATAAAAACAAGATCCTACTGTACAGGATAGGGAAATATAATCAATATCCTGTGATAAACCATAAAGGGAAAGAATATGAAAAAGAATGTATCAGCATAACGGAGTCACTTTGCTGTACAGCAGAAATTAATACAAACTTGTAAATTAACCATACTTCAATAAAGTAAGCCTTTTTAAAAAGGTAAAGCTGAAGGCTATGCAGTTTCCCTGTTTGTAAGAATCCCCTGGGCTTCACGTCAGCGGAAGCCACACTTCCTGGGGAGAGGCCCAGGAATCTGCATCTGCTTCACACTTGGGACTACGTGGACCTGCTCCTGAGCTCCGGCCAGGCTGCCTGCACTCTGTCCCGCCCAAGCTGTCTCTGGCCCACCGTGGTGGCCCCTTCTCTCCATGTCAGCATTTCATGCAGTCTCTGCCCGCCAAGGGAAACAGCAGGACTCAGCTGAAGGAGGTGCATGTTCAGATCACCGTCGACCCTCTGTCCACCAGCTGTAGGACCTCGCTGCTCACTGCTCAGGGCACGCTCAGGGTCCACACATCAATTCCAGTTTAAAAATCCATCTCACACACATTCTGAGCAAATTACATCAGGTCAGGCAAAAACTGCCTAAAAAGGGAGTTAATATTCTGGCTAAAGTTCCTGCATAAGATGACCACACTAGTCAGGCCGCCTGTACTGAACCCATTCTGTGGGTCAGACAAGTGAGCACGGCAGTGGTGGGGTGTCTTTTTCAGAACTGGCCCTGGGAAGCCCTCTCACCTTGCAGCTCTTGGTTTTGATTCCTGGCAGAGGTGAGCTGTCCTCCAGTGGATGGTGAGGGGCTCTGAATGGGTGTATGTCTGTTCAGAATGTGGAAAACATTGTTTGGGGAGTATTTAACGATTTTTACAGAAAGAAATTGGAAAACTCTCAAAAGCCAATGAGAGGTGGTAGAGAGGCAGATTAGGAGAAGTGAACCAGAAGTGAAATCGCCATCAGAAATGATGGCTGAAAGCCTTGTGCAGACAACTCCGGGCAGCTGTGGGCACCTGCATGCAGCAGAGTAATGTTCCCACAAACGTGCCCACATCTGAATGCCCCAAACTTATGAATTTGCCTTCCATGGCAAAATGGGGCTTTGCAGCTGTGATTAAGATTGTGAACCTTGGGGCTTCCCTGGTGGCTCAGTAGTGAAGAATCTGCCCACTGATGATGCAGGAGGTACAGGTTCCATCCCTGTTCCTGCAAGACTGCATATGCTGAGGAGCAACTGCTCTTGTGCACAGGACTATGGAGCCTGTGCTCTAGAGCCCGTGCTCTGCAACAAGAGCAGCTTTTGCACAGCAGTTAGAGAGTAGCCCATGCACAGAAATGAAGACCCAGCACAGCCAAAAATAAATAAAATTATGTTTTTAAAACGATTGCAAACCTTGAGCTGCAAGATGATCCTGATTATAT
Organism: Aepyceros melampus; assembly: GCA_006408695.1. Taxonomy (NCBI): domain Eukaryota; kingdom Metazoa; phylum Chordata; class Mammalia; order Artiodactyla; family Bovidae; genus Aepyceros; species Aepyceros melampus. The sequence continues at coordinate 187,972 of SJXQ01007679.1, read as the reverse complement.
GGGTGAACCCAAGGTCATGGTTCTTTGAGAGCAGAGCACGAGTCTTCACTATAGTTGCAGAAAGAGAGATGTGGTGATAGAGGCAGTGACAGAGAGACGGTGTAGAAAGACTTGACTCACCGCTGATGGGTGTGAAATTGGAGAAGGGGACCAGGAACCAAGGAATGCAGGTGCCTTGAGGAGCTGGAAAAGGCCAGGAAGTGGACTCTCCCCTGGAGTCTCCAGGTGGACACAGCTACGTGGACACCTTGATCTTACCCCGGTGAAAACGATGTCAGACTTTGACCCCCAGACTGTGAGATAACACATCTTATTGTTTAAAAAAATGTTAGTTGCTCAGTTATGTACGACTCTTTGCAACGCCATGGACTGTAGCCCGCCAGGCTCCTCTGTTCATGGAATTCTCCAGACAAGAATACTGGAGAGAGTTGCCATTTACTCCTCCAGGGGATCTTTCCCACCCAGGGACGGAACCCAGGTCTCCTGCACTGCAGGCAGATTACCATCTGAGCCACCGGGGGAGCGTTTGCGGTAATTTTCTCCAGCATCCGCAAGGAAACTAACACAGCTTTGCCATTGGGCTGCCCCAGTCGTTTGGACCACCCACATTCACTCCTCCCAAGTGGAGGCAGTGGGCGTGTCTACACTGCAGGACTGGAGGGTTAAATGAGATATTGCATGAGAAGTGCTTGCTCCAGTGAGTACTTCCTGTGAGTTAAGCTACAGTTTAGAAAGGAAGTTTAAAAAAAAAAATGTAAAAAGTTTTTCAAGGAAGGGTCTATATGCCTCAAAATGCACAATGAAGAATTCATGATACTAGGAAGGCCTTCAGTCCTGATTGTGGAGAAGCAGGCTTATTGCAGAGTTCTCTGTAACAGTTACAGATTTGCGGGTCAGTTATCCCCTGTGAGTGGAGCCGAGGAGAACTTCTGCCTCAGCCTCTGCACCCCTGGCTTCACTGTAGGTCCTGGGCTCCACCCTGGCTGGATGCTGTGCAGACACGGCCTCACTGATCTCCATGCAGTGCCGGGAGCCTCAGCTGATGGAACAGACACAAAATATACAGAGCAACCGAGTAAGAAAATAGCCTCGGCCCCAATCTGAGGTCAGCCCTCTGCCGTCTCTTGACAATGCTGGAAGCAGCGGCATTGTTCTCTCCACGAGAAGGAAAGATGTTTCATTCTCATGCGCCTGAGCTTTGTGAAACGTGAACTGTTCTGTTTTCTTCTCACTTCCTGGAGATAAAAACCAAAGGCCTCGTACTGGGCCTCACCATCTCTGCACTTTATTTGCCCTTTGCCGCTTTTTGCAAGTAAATTCCTTCCTCTGCTCCGTTTCCCTGCAGCCCGCACCTCTGTGCATCCTCATTTCCTTTGAGAACTTCCTCCTGCCGCCTCCTGTCTGGCCTGACTGGGACCATCTCTGCTGGTCTGATGATGATGCCCAAACCTCTAAGCCCCTGCCAGGCTGGGCAGCCCCTCCAGACCCAGCCGAACTGCACATAGCGCCACTTAGTGGCTGAAAGCCCCCGACACACCCTGCTGCCCAGTCTGGTGAGGCTTCAGGACTTGGGGAGGATGCTTTCATTGAGGTCCTGTGTGGCAACTCCAGGGGCTGGGACGAGCCACATCCAGGCTGAATGGGCCAGGTCTGGACTGAAGTTATCCCTCTGATGCTGAGTGATTGTGATGCTGTCACTGATTGAGTAGGGTCTCTGGTGAGTGAGGAGTTGGAGCTCAGGTCCTGACTCACCAAGAGCCTCCTTTCTCACTGCATCACAGGGCAGCATGAACCAAGATTCACAGTAGTGAGCAGTGGGTGGTGTGTGTGCACGTCCCGACCCTCCTGACAGTGAGAAGCTCATCACTCTTACTTTCGAGGCAGGTGCCAGGAGGCCCCAGCATTTGCCCCCCGGCAGGCAGGTCCCCCGGGCTGCCTGCACGTTCAGAGACGGGAGTGAGAGCTGCGCCACACCTGCACCCTGGACACCTCCCTGGCCTCACCTGGGCCCAGTTCCAGCCCTCAGTGTTGGACTCATGGCCCTCAGATTCATATTCATCCCAACTGCCCGGGAGGAGCCCCCGGCACCTCCCACGCCCAACCTGAAAGCTCTCCTGAGTGCATTCAGAGAAGGTGTGGAGCCCTGAGAGAAACACCTGGTCCAAGAAGCCTCAAGGGAGGGACCTCCCTGGTGCTGCATGGCCACGACTCCGCGCCCTCAATGCAGGCGGCCTGAGTTCAATCCCTGATCAGGGAAACTAGATCCCACAACTAAGACCTGGCACAGCCAAACAGATAAGTATATATTGAAAGTGAAAGAGGAGAGTGGAAAAGTTGGCTTAAAGCTCAACATTCAGAAAACGAAGATCATGGCATCTGGCCCCATCACTTCATGGGAAATAGATGGGGAAACAGTAGAAACAGTGTCAGACTTTGGTTTTTTGGGCTCCAAAATCACTGCAGATGGTGACTGCAGCCATGAAATTAAAAGGCGCTTACTCCTTGGAAGAAAAGTTATGACCAACCTAGATAGTATATTCAAAAGCAGAGACATTACTTTGCCAACTAAGGTCCGTCTAGTCAAGGCTATGGTTTTTCCTGTGGTCATGTATGGATGCGAGAGTTGGACTGTGAAGAAGGCTGAGTACCAAAGAATTGATGTTTTGAACTGTGGTGTTGGAGAAGACTCTTGAGAGTCCCTTGGACTGCAAGGAGATCCAACCAGTCCATTCTGAAGGAGATCAACCCTGGGATTTCTTTGGAAGGAATGATGCTGAAGCTGAAGCTCTAGTACTTTGGCCACCTCATGCGAAGAGTTGACTCATTGGAAAAGACCCTGATGCTGAGAGAGATTGGGGGCAGGAGGAGAAGGGGATGACCGAGGATGAGATGGCTGGATGGCATCACTGACTCCATAGTCATGGGTCTGGGTGAACTCCGGGAGTTGGTGATGGACAGGAAGGCCTGGCGTGCTGCGATTCATGGGGTCGCAAAGAGTTGGACACAGCTGAGTGAATGAACTGACTGATTATCAAAGTTTCACTGATATGATTTCAGATTCCACATTACCACATTTTAAGAACCTGACNCGAAGAATTAATGCTTTTGAACTGTGGTGTTGGAGAAGACTCTTGAGAGTCCCTTGGACTGCAAGGAGATCCAACCAGTCCATTCTGAAGGAGATCAACCCTGGGATTTCTTTGGAAGGAATGATGCTAAAGCTGAAGCTCCAGTACTTTGGCCACCTTATGCGAAGAGTTGACTCATTGGAAAAGACCCTGATGCTGGGAGGGATTGGGGGCAGGAGGAGAAGCGGACGACCGAGGATGAGATGGCTGGATGGCATCACGGACTCAATGGACGTGAGTCTGAGTGAACTCCGGGAGTTGGTGATGGACAGGGAGGCCTGGCGTGCTGTGATTCATGGGGTCGCAAAGAGTCGGACACGACTGCGCGACTGAACTGACTGAACAGTATCTTTGTATTCTTTAGATAAATACCCAGAGTTGGAATAGCTTGGTCATATGGAGTTCTATTGCTAATTTTTGAGGAGTTTCCATACTGTTTTCCTTAGTACCTTGTGGGTGGTGGTGATGCGTAGACATGTGAGCACACAAGTCCAAAAGTTGAGATGTCACGTTGTACACATGAAAGGTATATAGTATTATAAACCGGTGTAACCAGAGAATCCGTGCTACTATCTCCTGCTCTTTCCTCTTGGGCTTCTCAGACTCTCCAGAGATGACTCTTAGTGTCTCCTCCTTGGAATGTGAAGGTCAGACCATCAGTATTGATGGCCAGTGGAGAGGAGAGGGTTTGGGTGTGTATATGTGTGAGATCATCTCGGCATCCTCCTTTGTTTGCTTAACCCTCTATTTTATGTGATTTACCTTAGCCTTCAGGCTTCCCAGGTGGGTGGCTCAGTGGTAAAGAATCTGCCTGCCAATTCAGGAGATACAAGAGATGTGGATTCAATCCCTGGGTCAGGATGATTCTCTGGAGAAGTAAATGGCAACCTACTCCGGTATTCTTGGCTGAGAAATCCCATGAACAGAAGAGTCTGGCAGGCTACAGTCCATGGGGTCACAAAGAATTGAACATGACTTAGCAACTAAACAACAACAACCACCCTAGCCTTTATCCTATGTGGGGGTCCCTCAGTGAAGAGACCCTCGAATATCCCCTGTCCTTTGATAGCCTCCTGTGTCTTGCCTGGGTAGAGAAAGTGCAGTGCTCAGCTCTGCAGGGTGGCAGAGGGCGTCTGGGGACTCTGTTGCTTCTTGATCTGCATTTCAGTGAACTCTTCTTTAGGCCCTGATGCCATATCTCAGGAGGAACCTCAAAAGGAGGAGTTTCTCAGCCTTTTGGTATTGAAATGGTTATGGGTTCGTATTTAGCTTTCTCTGTTGCTAGTTTTTTAAGACTGTTTATCAGATCAGCTGAGACTTTAATGAGCGAGGAAGCCCAAGGCAAGAGAGGAGAGTAACTTGTTGTCACTTAACTATTTAGTATAAACTAGAGGAGAAACTAGATCTTTTGACTCCTTGCTAGCCCTGAAAGCACCCAGTGTACTCGTTGTTGGTTAGTTACTCAGTTGTGTCCAACTTTTTGTGACTCCATGGACTTCCCTATCCTTCACTATCTCCCAGAGTTTGCTCAGACTCATGTCCGTGGAGTTGATGATGCCTTCTAACCATCTCATCCTCTGTCGCCCCCTTCTCCTCCTGCCCTCAATCTTTCCCAGCATTAGGGTCTTTTCCAGTGAGTCGGCTCTTTGCCTCAGGTGGCCAAAGTATTGGAGCTTCAGCTTTAGCCCTTTCAATGAATATTAAGGTTGATTCCTTTAGAATTGACTGGTTTAATCTCTTTGCAGTTCAAAGGACTCTCTAGAGTCTTCTCTAGCACCACAGTTTGAAAGCATCAGTTCTTTGGTGCTCAGCCTTTTTTATGGTCCAACTCTCATATCTGTAAATGACTACTGAAAAAACAACAACAACAACAGCATAGCTTTGATGACATGGACCTTTGTTAGCAAAGTGATGTCTCTGCTTTTTAATATACTGCCTGGGTTTGTCATAGCTTCCTGTAATGCACATACACACACATGTACACACTCACACATGCTCTTCCCTCCTCCGCTCTGTTTCATGTGATATCACTCACCAATCCTTTAAGGTAGGCTTGATTTTATAAACAAGGAAATTGAAACTCAGAGAAATGCCTGGATTTGCCCGTGACCACAGAGCTATTTGGTTGTAGGGCCAGTGTCAGATTCCCAAGCGCACACTCTTAACTCTTACACTGAACCTTAAGTCATTTGTTGGGCATTGACTGAAATACCAGACTATCTGTATGCCTTGCTCACTCCTGTGATGGCTTTGATAGCCAGCCTTGACTTGGGAAGCCATAGGAATCACACTCTTCCCTATGACTGAGTGTGATCATCTGGTCTATGCCTTACTGCCCCCTCTGCAAGGCAGTAGCATGCCCTTTGATTCCTTTTAGCTAAGAGAAGACTCTTTATCTTTCTTTTTAATCTTTTGGTGAGAATTCAGATACATCTTCAGGTTGAGCTTTGTGGCTTCTCTGTATGCATGTTCATGTGAGTGTGTTCCTCTAAAGGAAATCCTGATGAATGAAGTCTTCTTTAAATACCAGACTATCTGTATGCCTTGCTCACTCCTGTGATGGCTTTGATAGCCAGCCTTGACTTGGGAAGCCATAGGAATCACACTCTTCCCTATGACTGAGTGTGATCATCTGGTCTATGCCTTACTGCCCCCTCTGCAAGGCAGTAGCATGCCCTTTGATTCCTTTTAGCTAAGAGAAGACTCTTTATCTTTCTTTTTAATCTTTTGGTGAGAATTCAGATACATCTTCAGGTTGAGCTTTGTGGCTTCTCTGTATGCATGTTCATGTGAGTGTGTTCCTCTAAAGGAAATCCTGATGAATGAAGTCTTCTTTATAAAGTGAACAGTGGTGGTAAACTGACCAACACATTTTAGGAAAATTGCCTGTGACACTCTGTGCCAGAGCAGACTCAAGTTCACTGAGATGAGGCACTTGTCTTTCTTCTTGGGCTTGTTTAGGTATAGCTCCCAGGGGCTGCTTGGCTCCATATTTCCCTTCCCTCTTAAATCTGTCCCGTGCTGGTTTCCATCTCTCAGGTACTCAAGGTATTATCTGGAGTATTCTCTCTTTTAGTTCCATATCACATCCATCAGCAAATCCTGTCATCCTATCCTTAAGTATATCTCATTAACCCAAACTATACCTGACTCCATCTGGTTCTCTGTCTCCCCACCACTGCTGTAGGGCAGGCCACTGTCATCTCCTGTCATGACCAGTGCAGGAGCCTTCCAACTGCTGGTCTCTGCCTTTTGTCCCTATATCTCTCCTTGCTTCTCCCTCCCTTACTCATTGAGACAGAAGGTAGAATGGTGGTTGCCGGGGGCTGGGAATAAGGGAGAAATAGGGAATCATTGTTGAATGGGTATAGAGCTTTGCAAAGAGAAAATGGTTCCAGAGATTGGTTGCAGAACAATGTGAAAGTATGTAACACTTTTGAACTAGACAGTTAAAAATAGTTTACATGGTAAATATGTGTGTATTTTACAATTTAAAAAAGGTAAAAATGGCTACAGGGCTTCTTTTTGAGGTGATGGTTGCACAATTCTGTGTATTAAAACCATGAAGTTGTACACTTCAAGTGGATGAGTTGGATGGCATGTGGATGGTATCATTAAAATGATCTGTTTTTGTTTCAAACCACTTTTTAAAAAGTACTCATCAGGGCTGACACCATCCTGACTCAGTTCCAGTATCCTTCTGTTCAAAACTAAAGTCTCCTAGAAGGACGTTGACTTGCTTGCGCCCACCCCTTGGGGTAGAGTGGAAGATCAGAAGTCTTGGGGAGAATGTACCATGATAGACAGAGCTACCAGAGATAGTTCTATAAATATTTTAAGATCTCTCTCTTTTTTCTTTTTGAAAATCTGATCTGATGTGAGTATTGATCATGATAGACTCATCACGAGCCTGCTGTGTAGTCTAGCCAACTCAGTTTTTCCATATCAGGGCTTTTGAACCCATTTGTCATCCGTTTGCTATTCGTCCTTTCATTAATTCGTGAAATGGTGAGCCTCCCTGTCAGAGTTTGGAGAGACAAGCGTATCCTTCACAATGTGGTGCTGAAGTTGAAGCACATTATTTCACACCATCCTTGCTTGGTGTAGTTTACTTATGAGTAAAAATAAATAAGACTCATAGAAATAGCATAACAAGAAATGTTGGAGAATCATGTGAAGAAAATCACAAAAACGTGTTGACTGACAAAAAAGAAGGCTTAAATAAATGGGGATGAGGGCTGCCAGTTTCTCCCAGTGCGATGAAGATGTCAGTTCTTCCCAAATAATATATCATTTCACCCTAGTCCAATCAACATCTTAGCTGGGAGTTTCTTTCTTCTTTTTGGGGGATTGTGTCAAATTATTCTCAAACTCTTAAAGAATCAGCTGTCTGAAATTGCCAAGAAAAATTTGAAAATGATGTATAATTAGAGGAGATTTGCATTTCCAGATATAAAATGTACTCAGACTTTACTAATTAAGACCATGTGGTTACTAGCACAGGGACATCCTGTTGAATGGAACAGAATAGTCTAGAAACAGAGCTTAATGTGAGAGAGGGTATAATGCATTAAGGGGAAAGGGGAATTGCTTAATGAATTCTAAATTAATTACTGGGAAAAATATGATTATAGCCTTTCCTCACACAATATACCAAAATAAATTTTGGTTGGATTAAGAGTTAAATGGAAAACAATAAACCACCACAAAAAATAGAAACAAAGAAAAATTGTACTTGATGTTGATATTAGGAGAGTCAATGGAAAGAAAATTTCAAAGGAGGAAAATAATTGCTTTACATAAAATTAACATTTCTAGAAATCAAAACTTCCCAAAAAAAAAAATGCCAGTTAAAAAAAAAAACTTTGGAAAAGCATACTCAACAAATGATTAGTTTTGTTAATGTATAAATAAGCAAGAATGATACTAAAACCATAGTAGGAAAATTGGCAAAGGCTGTAAACCAGACTATTAACAGAATAGGGCATACAAATAGCTAATAAAAATGAAAAAATATTCAACTTTTTAAGCCCCCTCCCCTTATACATTTTATGTGATGGTCAAAGAGTATTCACTAAGGGAATCATGTTTTCAAAGAACCTTTATGGTTCCAGTGTTACTTGTAGTAGTATTTGAAAACAGGACAAAGTAATATATCAAGGTTTATAAAACAGAGAAGCATGCAGAGACAATTGGCAAGGCATTCACTGAAAGTTTAATAATATTGGAAAGGAAAAAAAGTTCTCAATTTTTGGTGTTCATTAAACTGCTGGTAGAAATGTAGATTGGTATAACTTTTAGTTAAAGCAATTTGGCTATTCTTAGTTTTAAAACGTTAATGAACATTGTCCCAAGAGTTTGTTTCTGAGAATCCCTCCTAAAGAATGAATCAGAGCTGCTGATACAAGTTTATGTAAGTGGATGTGAATCAGTTTACTGATGAAGGCTTGAAACTTGGGAGCAAACTATAAATGCAGAAGTAGGAGATTGTTTTTAAAATTATGTTAAATGTGCTTGAAATAATGTTTGATGATACAATGGGATATAAGACTATACATACAGCATGTTTACATTGTGATAAAAATGTGTATGCTTAGAAAATACACTGGAAGGAAAGAGGCCAAAATATTAATTGTGGTTAAGTATGGTGGTTGGCGGGATTGTTGGCAAATTTTAATTTTCAGTTTTGTACCTTTACTGTTTTCTGCATGTTTTTTCCTCTAAGCGTTTACTAGTTTTTTAATCAGAATCTTGTCCTCATGGATTACTTAGTATTTAAACAAGCATTTCATTGAGACCTCAGGAATTAGAGAACTTTTTGAGGCTATTAATATTTGAATGTTAATGTTCTTAGGAAATTGAAGAAGGAAATCTTTTTTTCTACCACTTAATGACTTGCACTTTCTTCCTTGAGGCCTGAGATAGTTTGGATGTAAGACCTGAAAGGTAAGGAGTGGAGTTGTTTCCATTTATTCTGGTGATCTATTGAAGATCATTAGAATGGGGGATATGGTATAGGAGTTGAAGTAAATTCTATTGTGAAGGACTGAAGATCAATAGAGAAATGTCTCTCTTCTTTTAATTTTTTTGAAATGACAGTTGAGGAAGAAAGATAGATCATTACTCACTGCCTATTTGGACGCTGTTCACGAACTGCTTTTAAAAACCAGTGCACGGTTCAGCAACTTAGCCATTTCTTCAGCTGGCCAGTTTCGGTGGATCTATTTAATTAGATTTCAACACGGCATCTGTAGCCCCAGTAAATTCAAATAATTAAGCCTCATGATTTCCTGTGTGTTATAAATGTCACTAAAATTGCCGTTGCAGAACAGATCATTTCTTTGGTAATTGCAATTTCTGTCATGAATTGTTTCATCACTTACAGCGATTAGAACTTTGAAATAATTTCTTAAAATTGGACTCAACTGAAATTTTTTTTGCATTGACCCTCCTTATCCATGTTTTTCTTTTTTTTTTTCTTTTCTCTCTTAATTATTTGTGCTAGTTTACTTGCCTTCCAATGGAGAACAAGGGCCAGTGCTCTCCAGGAGCCAGATGCCTAGGTTTGGAGTCGAGCTGGAAGTGGGCCAGTGTCCCTTTAGAAGGGAAGCCCTGCTCTGTCTGGTGGCGTTGACCCCATCTGGGAGCGTGCATACTAAAGGCCTTTGGGAAGCTCAGACTGGCCTGTGGTGTCCTGCAGTAACTGAGGTCTTTGGAGGTATCGTGGTGGCTCCTCACTCTTTTTGGAAGTAGCCTGGGAACCACTGTAGGAGGGATTTTGTCAGCTGAGTGGGGTCTGCGCACTCTGATGACCAGCTCTAGTCATTTGGAGCATCTCTCCAGAGGCTGTAGTCCACTGAATGAGTTGACAGTTTTTGAGGACTTGCGCTGTGTTTAGAATAGTCTTAGGTGCTGTGGATCCAAGAACACTTCTTTATCTCCATCCTTCTCTACTGAAATAAAGAGAATGGCTGCCTTCCTGGTGCTCAGGGCTTCGTCTGGCTCTTATCTTTCCTATTCATCCTAATGCACGATTCCCTCTAACCAGACAAGTGCTCTGTCACCTCTGCTCACGTTGCCGTTATTGCTAGCTGGAAACATCTTTAAAACCACTTCTAGTTCAGCAATAAATGTTCTTTATCTTCACATCTAGCTCCCGTGCCATCTCTTCTTCAGAACTTTTCTCAGACTCCAAAGCTGTGGGCAGTGGCTCTGATCTGTGAAGACCCTGCATTGTTTCTGCCTCTCTGCAGGGCAGGTGTTACATTCTCCCTTGCAGGGTGGCTATTTGTGGATACCTTTTTGACTGTCTCAGGGCAGGAAGCCATACAACTCCTATCTGACTTCCTGGAGAGGTAAAGAGTTGTGTTTACTTGCTGCAGGAGCGAAATACTGTTTAGAGCCTTTGATTTGGGACAGATCCACAAGGGACAAGTACTGCTGGACTTCACCCAGGGTGGTGGTCCACCAGTGGTGTGGTTTGACAAGCTGTGAATTCATTAGGATGGTTTTTTGCATTTTATTTATTTTCTAAAGTTATTTTTTATAATTTATTAATTTAAAAATGTGGTAAAATAAGTATAAGATAAAATTACCACTGTTGCCCTTTTTAAGTGTACAGTTTAGTCTTCTTGAGTATAATCACATTAAGAGGACCTGTCTTCAACATTCATCCCCAAAACATTTTTCATCTTGCAAAAATGGAGACATCAATCCCCACCTCTGTAGCTCCTGATAACCACATTCTACTTTGTGTCTAATGAATTTGACCAAGCTCCTCAGTGAATAAAATCATATGGTATTTGTCTTTTTTGTGACTGGCTTATTCACTTAGCATAAAGAACATCTATGTTCTTTATATGGTTCATTTACGTTGTAGAATGTGTCAGAATTTCCTTCCTTGTTAAAGGCTGAATAATACTCCCTTGTATGTATACCACATTTTGTTAATTTGTTTATCTGTTGATGGACTCTTGGATTGCACAAGGCTATTGTGTATAATGCTGCTATGAGCGTGGTACAAATATCTTTTTGATTTCCTGCTTTCATTTTTTAAAAAATACCTAACCAGAAGTGGAACTGTAGGATCCCCTGGTTATTTTATGTTTAATTTTTTGAGGAACCGCCATACTGTTTTCTATAGTGACTGAACCCTTTTACATTCTTGCCAGCAGTGATAGTATTTTCATTTATAGAAGGTGGAAACTGAACTCTAGGAATTAAATAACTTGTCCAGACTCGTGTGGCTTGTAAGTGAATGAGCGGGTACATAAGTGTGTCTAGTTTAAAGGCATGTGCTCAATCATGCCCTGAACTATGTATTCCAGGACTGTGTGGCTGCAGGTAAAAGAAAATCTCTGCTGCAGTGGTTTAAACAACCAGGACTTGGTCTTTCTTACTTTGTACAAAGAATAAAGGCATAGAGCTGCTGTCATTGTCTCAGCAGCTCAACAATAGCAACAAGAATGACTCTGACTCTCTGTGTCTTTCCCTTGTGACTTACTAATTGCTTCCTGTTTGCAAGTTGTCTGTTACAGCTCCCAGCATCACATTTCTGTGTTGTGAAGACAGTAATGAGGATTAGGGCCAACCTAGGTAGGACTCTCTGTTCTTGTAATCAGACCAAAAGTGTTCCTAGAAGCTCTGGAACAGATTCCTACAAATATTGCAATGGCTGGAACTAAGTGATCCCTCAGTGAAAAGAAGGCTGGCAAGTATCTGACTGTAACCTCTGTTGTGAAAGGTAGCCCAGGAAAAGGGAGATGCTGTGGCTTTTGGACAGCCACTCAACAGTCTGCTCACTGTATGTTTCTAGAGGAATCTGTCGATTTGTTCCTCCCTACTTAGAATTCTTTAGCTGAAAACAAGGATAATTAAGCTCCTCTGCCTGATTTTAACTGAAAACAAATTTGACATCAAATTGTTCTCAGACCAAAGGAACCATAACAACAATAATAAAAATACCAGGAAAGATAGATAAAGGTTTAAGTGCAATTACTTAGTAGATAGTAAAATACTAAAATACTATCTACTAAAATACTTAGTAGATAGTAAATGCAGTTCACAGGACTGTGAGCTTCCTGGAGCAGAGGCCATGCCTCGTCATTGCTGACTCCCCTAGCACAGGGCCTGAAACATTATGGAAAAAAATAGGTGATTATATATATAGAATTGACTGAAACATCATTTTAATATGCTAGTGGTGTAAAAGCTTCCAGGACACTGATTTCCTGCACACAGCCGAGGCTGTCTGGGCATTGGCTGAGTATGAACTGGAGCGATGGATGGTCTTGTTTGTCCACGTGGAAATCAAGCCTTTGGTATATTCAATAATAATGCTATGAGCACATTTAAATCAGAATTTAAATTCCTCATAAACACATGGCTGGCAGGAATCAGTTAGCTGGCAATGCCATCATTTTAAGAAGATCACTTCCTACGTGGCTCTGTGTGCCCACTGTTGAACACACATATCTATGTGGTAAGATTGGTGGGCTTGTGTTTATCACCTTCCTTCATCCCTGTTTGCTGACTGCTTGGGGGCAGAGGACAGTGACTGCTCATTAGGAAGGGCTTTCTTGTCTTCCTGAGGACTTGGCTGTTCCGGCCTGATCAAATTGACATGTGGAAATTGAAGAACAGACTTCATACATTGTGCTAAAATAGCTGAGATTAATAAGTTATATATGCCTGATCCTATGCCAATCACTGTATATACACCACTTCATTTAATTCCTATCACAACCTTGTAAGGTTTAAGTGGCAAATCTAGGACTTGAATACAGGCTTTGGTCTCTGTAGTTTAGATTTGATTCTCTCCTTTGGATCATGGGTGGATTGACCACTAAGTGTTAGAGCAACTTAGGTGTCAGTGTGGGCTAAGGATTAAAGAGTCTAGGTTTTGAACTATGGCTCTGATCAAGTTAAAAAGACTTATATTCTCTGGCTTCTTTTTTTTTTTTTTTTAATCTACTACATAGGGTTGAATTGAGTAAGCCATATTAACGTATTGAGTGTCCACCATGTCTCGGGGTACTGGACACAGTATGAAGAGGCTTCTTTGTGTGAATGGATAGCTTTTGATCATAGATATTTCTGTTGCATATGAATATGTAAGTGGGCATTCTGAGTTACAAACTGGTCTCACGTTTGTTCAGAAGGAATGAGTTAGTTTTTAAGGTCATCTCTGCTGCAAAGCTGAGCGCCAAAGTTTGCTTCAGGTCACCTTCTGAAGCTCAACCAGAAAGAGTCCTTATTTCTTTTGAGGATGTCAGTTGCTATCCAGGATATAGCATAAAACAAGTTGAAAACATTCCTGCTTTCATGGAGCTTAGATTCTGGCAAAGGAGACAGCTATTAAAGAATTGTCCAAATAAGTTCATGAAGTTAAAAGACTTCTTGCTCCTTGGAAGAAAAGTTATGACAGCATATTGCCTAGACAGTGTATTAAAAAGGAGAGACATCACTTTGCTGACAAAGGTCTGTATGGTCAAACCTATGGTTTTTCCAATAGTCTTGTACAGATGTGAGAATTGGACCATAAAGAAGGCTGAGGACTGAAGAATTGATGCTTTTGAACTGTGGTGCTGGAGAAAACTCTCTGGAGTCCCTTGGACAGCAAGGAGAGCAAAGCAGTCAATCCTAAAGGAAATCAACCCTGAATATTCACTGGAAGGTCTGATGCTGAAGCTGAAGCTCCAATACTTTGGCCATGTAATGTGAAGCACCAACTCATTGGAAAAGACCCTGATGCTGGGAAAGATTGAGGACAGGAGGAGACAACAAAGAATGAGATGGTTGGATGGCATACTGACTCAATGGACATGACTTTGAGCAAACTCCGGAAGATGGTGAATGACAGGGAAGCCTGGCATGTTGTAGTCTGTGGGATTGCAAAGAGTCGGATGTGACTTAGTGACTGAACAACAACAATTATAATTATTATAAATAAATAATTATAATAATGCTACAGAGGAAAAATATAATGGAATTATATGTTTTTCATACATTTAATTATTTCCTTTATCTTATATATATAGTCTATTTACATATATTCAAAGCACAGTGTAATGTATACTATATGTAATGAGAGAATTGATGTAGTGGGGGTGGGTGGGCTGGGGAAGCTCTTCTGAGAAGCTGGCTCTCTCCTCCACATACAGCTGTAGTGTAGTACGCCTCTGGGTTGGTGGCCTGGGAAGCCCTTGGAGATTGTATGCTTCATAGAGATACCAGCATTCTCGAGGTGCTGCTGGGGTAGAACATTGCAATAGAGGGAAGCCATGAGGGGAAGGATTGTGTGTAAGCTTGTGTATTTTACTCCCAGAGATTCCTAGGAATAACTGGATGGGACTTCTGGAAGCTGAAGGTCAAATGTCTTGTTGGGGAAGACACTGGGGAAAAGCCTAAATGCTGATAAAGTTTGAGGAAACTTGGATTACATGTAATGAGAATTTTCCAGTGTTTTGCTCGGGGACACTCTCCACATTCTTTAAGTAGAAATATCCTTGAAATGTAGGAGAATAACTCATCAGGCTGCCATTGTTAGAAATATCCTTTGAAAGCTTATCATTGCCTTGGCTCTCATTCTCTACTCATAAGGCAGGCTTTTGCTGGGTGCTGTGGTGTCCTGGGAAGCCCCATTCAGCATGAAGAGGCCTCTTCATGTGAAAGGCTGGCTTTTGATCATAGATATTCCTGTTGCATATGAATATGTAAGTGGGCATTCTGAGCTATAAACTGGACTTATGTTTGTTCAGAAGGAGTGAGTTAATTCTTAAGCTCATCTCCACTGCAAAGCTGAGCACCAAAGCTTGCTTCAGGTCACCTTTGAAGCTCAACCAGAAAGAGTCCTTATTTCTTTGGAGGGTGTTAGCTGCTATCCAAGAAGTATACTGTATTTGAGTAAGAGTTCCTGAAAGACTGTGCTTCCTAACTGAGTGTCCAGAATTCCCTCTGCATTTGAGAGTGAATAGTCAGTAATCTCCGAAGAAGGGTACTCTTGCCTGGAAAATCCCATGGACAGAGGAGCCTGGTGGGTTGCTGTCTGTGGGGTCACACAGAGTTGGACATGATTGAAGCGACTTAGCAGCAGCAGTCAGTAATCTGTTACTGAATGGATTGCAGTTGATACACAAAAGTTTGTGCTGTGGTATATAGGAATTAAAAAGCATAATAAGACAACAATGATGATAAGGCAGCTAACATTGATCGATCACTCACTATTAGTCAGGCATTGAGCTGGATAGTACTTTATAAACTAGGTACTATCGGCATCCCTCTTTTATGGATGTAGGAAAAGAAATAGCTCTTTTCCTGGTAGCTCTTCCAAGGTGCTAGTGTAGATTTGTGGCCAAGCCAGGGTTGGTGTCCTGGCTGTTGGGCCTGGCGCCTGACTGCATAGGCACTGAGGTGGAGTGACTTGGCGGGGGATCAGGGACGTGCCAAGAGCTGGGTTTTCTGATCTCTGTCAGTTTCGTGGCTTCAGTCATGCTTTGATTCTTCTGGCAGCCTTTTCTTTCTTTCTTTCTTTCTTTTTCTTTTTTTTTTCTGGACAATATAGAAAAGGGAACACATACCTTAAAAGGATTTGAGGATTTTGGAATTAAATCTGAAACTGCTACTGCAGGTAAGAAATGCTTTGAAGAAAAAAAAATTTTTTTTAATCTTAACCAATTATGTGAATATTGCTTTCTATTCAGTAATATGGCATGATGTTTACCCTAAAAACATTTTATCCATTCTAAATTTCCATATACAATTGATGCATCAGAAGAGATACACCATATTATTTTGTTGTTTGCTGTGCTTCCTAGTAAAATGCAGGGTGCTGCTTGGGGTAACCACTTCCCAGTTGAATACCTTCAATAGACGTTGGCTACACTAGAGGTAAAAGATGTCTCATCAGTTTTCAGGAAGTGGGGTGTGAATATGACGGCCTGGGCAAGTCACAGTGCTCTGCAGAGCTGAGTGGTATTGTGATTCATCAATATCATTATGGTTGCTGCTTTGTTTGCTTCAGAAAATGCAGACATATTTCTTCTTCTTCTTTTTTTTTTTTTGGAGGTGAATTAGGTAGCAGAATTTCAGGTCATTCTGTTTTGCAGGACAGGTTAGGAAGGATGTTTGCATGGTAGCGTAGACAGGAAGATACACATGTGAGCAGAAGATGTTATGCAGTGAAGTGTATTTGTGTTGAATATTTCTGCTGTGTCTCTAGCATCATATCAATGGCTTTATGGAACTCTGGAAAATAAACAACCATGGCAGATCAATAAGTACATTAGTAATAAATGTGTCTCCACTAGGTAAGGCCATTCATTGTGCTAGTCCAATCTTGAGTGTTACTTTAAAATATTAGTCTTGTGAAAGCATTCTAGAAATAGTCGATAGAAATGAGGGGTAGCCCAGCATCTTTATATCTATAAATGTGATCTTTCATACTTATGAATATAGACAGACTCTTGGGTAAACTTGAAGAATAGAAAAACCCATACTGATAATAGTGAAGGCTGCTTTTCAGAAATCAATTTTATTGAGGAAAAATTTGCCTGCAATACAATACACCCATTTTGAGTGTTCAGTTTTAACGAATGTACACACCCATGTAAATACCACCACAATCAAGATTTAAAACATTTCCATTACTGTAAGTTTCCTCTAGTCCTTTAGAAATCTGTCCTCTAGCCCCAGGAGACCTGATCTACTTTCTTTCACTGTAGCTAAATTTGCCATATAAATGAAATAATATGATGTTTAATCTTTTGTGTCTGGCTTCTTTCTCTTAGCATAATATTGTAAAGATTTCTTTGTTATTGTGTGTTATCGGTGATACATTATTTTTTATTGCTAATTGCTATTCCATTGTATGGATAAGCATAATTTGTTTATCCATTCACCTGTTGGTGGACATTTGGGTTATTTCTAGCTTAGAACTATTATGAATAAAGTTGCCATGAACATTCATGTACAAAGCTGTTGTAGACATATCACTTAATTTTGTTGAGTAGTTACTTAGAAGTGGAATTGCTGAGTCATAGATCAGTGGAACAGAGCAGAAAGTCTAGAAACAGGCCTCTTCATGGATGGTCAGTTGTTTTTTAAAAAACAAACGCACCAAAGGTAACTCCCTGGAAGGGGGGCAGACTTTTCAACGAACAGTGCTGAAATAGCCAGATATCTATATAAAAAAAATGAGCATATCACATACCACATGAAAATAACCTTTAAATGGGTTACATACTTAAACATTAAAGCAAAATGTAAAGCTAAAAAACTTCTAGAAGGAACATAGGAGAAAGTGTTCATTACCTTGAGGAGGCAAAGATATTTTAGATAGGATACAAAAAACATTTGACATAGAAGAAAAAAATGGATGGGATCTTATCAACATTAAAAACTTAGGAAATGGGCAAGAGGTTTGAATAAAAACTTCACAAAAGGACATGTACAGGTGGCCAATGAGTGCATGCAAAGGTATTCATTGACAAAGATATTCAGTACTTTAAAGATGCTGCTCTTTTGCTTTGTTTCCATCAAGAAATTTTTATGTTTGTTTCTTTTGCTTTCCCCCTGTTCCTCTGTATGTAACCAGTTGAGTTCAGTCACTCAGTCGTGTCTCTTTGCAACCCCATGAATTGCAGCATGCCAGGCCTCCCTGTCCATCACCAACTCCCAGAGTTCACTCAGACTCACGTCCATCGAGTCAGTGATGCCATCCAGCCATCTCATCCTCTGTTGTCCCCTTCTCCTTCTGCCCCCAATCCCTCCTAGCATCAGAGTCTTTTCCAATGAGGCAACTCTTCGCATGAGGTGGCTGAAGTACTGGAGTTTCAGCTTCAGCATCATTCCTTCCCAAGAACACCCAGGACTGATCTCCTTTAGAATGGATTGGTTGATCTCCTTGCAGTCCAAGTAGTCATCAGGGAAATGCAAATTAAAGCCATAATAATATACTGTTTCACATCTATTATACTTGGTAACATTGAAAAGACTGACAGTACCTAGTGCTGGTGAGCATGTGTGACACCTGGAACTCTTATGCATTGCTGACAAGAGTATGAAATGGTACAATCACTTTCAAAAAGTGTTTGGCAATTTCTCATACGTGTTATTATTGATAGCCTTCTGAATTCTTTCAGTGTGTTATAGGTTCATGCTGTCACTGTATACAGAGAAGGCAATGGCACCCCACTCCAGTACTCTTGCTTGGAAAATCCCATGCACAGAGGAGCCTGGTAGGCTGCAGTCCATGGGGTCGCTAAGAGTTGGACACTGAGCGATTTCACTTCTACTTTTCAGTTTCATGCACTGGAGAAGGAAATGGCAACCCACTCCAGTGTTCTTGCCTGGAGAATCCCAGGAACGGGGGAGCCTGGTGGGCTGCCAGGTGTGAGGTTGCACAGAGTTGGACACAACTGAATTGACTTAGCAGCAGCAGCAGCAGCAGCAGTCACTATATTTTATTTTATTTCCCCGAATTTTATGGCTCTTTAGGGAGAGTAATACATTTTCTCAAGTCTTGATATCATTATCTTTGAGCAGCATTATATTATTACTACTTTTGCTCTTCTACTTAACCCAAGGCAATGTCAAAGAAAGCCATACTATATAGGTGGGAGTTAAAAGATTAAAGCATATGTTCAGCAAGCTAATTATTCCAAAGAAAGCAGTTAATATATATGACAGTGTTGATTCTGACAACCCATGTAGTTTCTACTTCCAGAGCTCTTTATATCTTTGTGTAGATCCATATTTACATCTGCTGTAAAGTATTTTACATCTGCCTAAAGTATTTTTTTTTAACATTTATTGTAGTTTAGGTCTGCTGATGAGGAATTCTCTCAGCTTTTGTTTGTCTGAAAAAGTCTTTAATTCAGTTTTATTTTTTGAAAGACATGTTTGCTGGGTATAGAATTAAAATTGACAATCTTTTCTTTTAGTATCTTTAAAGATACTGCTTCTTGGTCTTCTGTTAGTATTGTTTCAATAAAGAAATTTGTTGTTTTCCTTTTCCCTAGTTTCTCTGTGTGTGACATATATTTTTCTCCTGGCTATGTGAAAGATTGTCTGTTTACCACTTATTTTGAGCAACTGATTAAGATGTGACTTCAGATAGTCTTCTTCATGTTTCTTGTGCTTAAGGTTCATTGAGGTTCTTAGATCTGTAGGTTTATACTTTTTATCTACTAAGATTTCTGTGAGTTTAACAAGATGACCTGAGATTTTAGGATACTTAGGAATATGTGATTTCTCAGGGTTGCTAAGGTAACAGTCAAGTATGTTAGCCAATGAATTTTCATTCAGTTGAATTAGCAGGGAAATAAGTGACTATGGTTTAGTAAGTTTCCACCCGCATACCAGAAGTAAGGTGGGCTTGCTGCCAGACTCAAGGCTGAGAAAATGAATTTTTCTAATCAATGAAGTTAAAAGAAATTTAAATTTTGATGCATCTGGGTAGTTGACTAGTTAAAGATTTCCCATTTGTGGCTTTGTGGCTTGACTCTTGGGGTAGAACTTCTAGGATATATTGAATGGCTTGTCTGGATTCAGAACTGATTGACCGTTTACCCCATGAGGGGAATCCAGGTGATTTACACTATCCTTTATAGTGGAGGGAGAAGGCAAGACTTAGCTGTCACCTCGATCCCATCCTTGCAGACCCTTCCTACTACCTGTGGTGGAAGTTATTCTACCCCGGGCCTGTAAAGGCCACAAATTGCCCCTCAGCTAGTACCCTTCAACAGCTGCACAAAAACACAGGTTGGATTTATTCTTTTTCTCTCACAAATTATCTTTCAAAAGTCAGCCCAAGGGGTTACAGTAACATTGATTCAACTGAAAAGTATCTGTAAACTTGTAATAGTAAAGGACTTCCTTTTATGATTGGAATATCAAAACATTTGGGACCTTGTTTATCTATCTTGTCTTTTTCTCTAATTGGGAATTATTCATAAATACCTATGTATGTATTTATCCTGAAATACTATTTTTTCCCCTTATCTAATTGGAGTTTAACCCCCCCAATGCCCCATATCCTCAAAATAAGACTTAAAAGCATCAGCTTGTATAGTCTCTTCTGATTTATTTATAACTATGCTAGCTCCTAAATCTAAATGCTTCTCTGATCCTATTTGAATGTTCATTTGTGAATTTAGACCAGATTCAGAATTAAGGAGGTCTTTGATTAACCACTCTTTGACTAGCAAACTTGTAGTATATGAGGCACAAGATGTAATATCCTCCAGTTAGTAAGGTGGTTGGGGTAGGGGAATCCTTGGGATCATCTGTGACTCCTTTTAGCACCAGAATGTACAGCATTTGAAGCCCTGAACCTTAGGGGTTAAAACATAAGATCTTGGAAAATATTTTCTGACATCTCCCAGGAACACAGAGTGCTTATTGCAGGAATTACTGAAAATGTAAATCTCTGTTGTTTTCTTTTTCTAGTGATGTAATTGATAGCTAGACACATAGTCACATCCCAATTTAATAAAATTTCTCTAGCAATAAATCATGACCAGAAGGGTATTTTTGATGTTTTGCCACCAGCAAGAGAATGTCTTCCATTTAATATAGGGAAATGTAAACAGAGCAAGCATTCCCATTTCTTCAGGTTTTAAAATCATTAATAAAGATGTCTTTACCCTTGAAGGGAAGGGTGGTGAGCAGTCACATTTTTATTATTCTACTGAATAAGTGAATTTACCCAGCACGTAAATTAGCAAGTGCATTTTCTCCCTGCAGCACATGTTGACATTTTACTGCAGATGGCTCAGCAGAAGGGAGGGGGGTATAAGAAAGGTGGTTAGTGACAAAGGACAGGCATGTTTGGTCACCGTCTTTTACCATCAGGAACACTGGCCTACTTGCCCTTCTCACCTGACTAGGGGGTTTGCTGGGCAGGGAAGGGCCTGAGATTTCAAGTACTGTGGTGAAGGACAGAGCATGGGTAGGAAGGAAGCAAATCTGCTTGACTCCCTAGAAGTAACTTTTCTATATTAAATTTGTTCATACTGTTATGAGTTGGACAAAGCATTTTCTGTGTTTTCTTTCTATTTGGAATCATTTCTCATAGTTTGTCTAGAGATGATCTTTTCTTGAACCTTTTGTTGGAAAGAAGCTCTTTGATTTGTAGAGTGCCTGCATTGAGCTTTCAAAAGAATTGGAGGCAGGATTTGCGGTTAACAAGTGGGTGGAGAGAGCATGATCTCTGTAAAAGCTGAATGGATGCAGAGATGAGTAAATACAGCCTCTTGTCATCCATACACCTGTTGGACCCAGGTGATTGATGAGCTGGTTGTTTATAGGAACAGGTAGAGGTTCTGTATGATATTTTTGCTATTTTAGAACTGTGAGGGATAAAGTATTCAAGTATTTGGGACTCAAGTTTGTCTAGAGGCAGCATATCTCCATATAGGACTGTGAAATCTGGGTGTGGCACAGCTCCCCCCAAAGGTTGTGGTTTCAGAGATGCCAAGAATATAGCTCAGGTCTTTGTTGGAGGGCTATGATTTATCCCTGGGTCAGATGAAGCTCAGTCCAGGAGCTATGAGTGACTGGGTGTGGCAAAGAAGAACCTTCAGGGAGGCAGGCCAAGATCAGCTGGAGCTACCCAGATGTGTGAATATGAATTCCAACCATCTAACCACTCATCCATTATCAACTTACTAAAAATATGCAGTAGCAAAGTCACTTTCGAAGTAAAGGAAGTTAATAAAATCATGGGTTATGGTGTATATGTGTATGTTTTCTTGCTGGTGTGAGTGGCTATTTTTTTACAAACAAAAGAGAATCAGTGTTTGTGTGTATATTTTAATTTTTTTGAGATTTAATGTTTAGAATGAAGAGTGTTCCTGGGAGAAAAACCTTGGGATAGACTGAGTGCTTACACTCATCCCATGGGAAGCAGTACAGTTCTGTGTTCAGCAAACTGGGAGAATTCTGAACTCATGGTCTCAGTTACAATATGAGGTCATAGTAGACCCTGTCCCATAAAGGTTTAAATGAGATGATGATGCCTGTAAGTATCTGGATACAGCACCCCAAACAGTGAACTCTTAAGAATTTATAAGAATAGGATATGACTAAACACATTGTGTTCAAAAGTACCATGTTTTCCACTTAATGTTAGCTTTTGGTCAACTTTCTATGCTGGAATGCAGAGATCTAATCAAAGTGTGCTTAGAGTCTCTTGTTTTCCAGTTTCTTTTGAGATTTAGGTCTCCTGCACTTGTCTCCCTCTCAAGCCTCTTGCTTAAGGCCTTTGAAAAGGCAGCACACACTTCCTGCCTTGGGCCCCAGGCCAAGGTGGAGACTACGGATGTTCCCAGGCTTCCTCTGACGTGGGGAACTGGGGAAGAGTCTGTCCTCTTCCTGTGCCTGGACGGGGATCTTAGTGTCACAGAACCCTTGAGTGCCTCTTGTCCCGAGTTGTTCTTTCTCCTTGATGGCTGCATTAGTCGTGCAAACCTCCTCTTTCTTATGAATGTGAGGACTGGAGAGAGCAGTGGAAGCTCCCACTCAACACTTATTTCTGTTTTTGGATCTAAAATGGATTTTTTTCCCCCCTGGAGAGGCTAGAATGATGGGATGAAGTGAGATTTGGGTATTCTGGGGATGGTCATGATCACATTGTGTTGGTTTAACCCATTGTGGTTCACACTGCTTTCCTTTGATGCTTGGAGCTTCACATACCCTGGGGAGGCCATCAGGGTCTGGTTGTGGTTCACCCTATTTTGTGGATGATGAAGTGAGGCTCGGGAGGGGAGGCAAGTTAGCCAAAACCACATGGCTGGCAAGCAGCAAGTGTGTGCAAGTCCGGGCCTCCTTGCTCTGAGTCCAGGGTTCATTCCAGAACTGCATGTTAGTTACCAGTTGTCTTCATTGTTCTTGAAATCCCCCAAGACTCTGTGTTGTTCAGGGTAGAGTCCAAACTCCAAGGAGCCGGGCAAGGCCCTGGGTGATTTGGCACCACCTTCCTTTCTACTTCTCACAGGCTTGCTCCACCATATGAACGAGCTCTGTCCTGCCTCCTGCCCTGAGAACATGCTCGTCTCTCTGCTCTGCCCCGTTTCTGTGGATGCTCTTGACCCATCTTTCAGGCCCTGGCTCAGAGTCCTCTTGGTCTGGGACCATGTGTGTGCTCAGTCACTCAGTCATGTCTAATTCTTTGCACCCCTGTGGACTGCAGCCTGCCAGTCTCCTCTGTCCATGGGATTTCCCAGGCAAGAATACTGCAGGAGGTTGCCATTTCCTGCTCGAGGGGATCTTCCCGACCTAAGGATTAAACCCGTGTCTCCTGCATTGGAAGATAGATTCTTTACCACTCGAGACACCTGGGAAGGCCAGGAAAGAGATGCTTTGGCATGGGATATCTTTTTCTAACCCATCCAAGATGGGCAGCATGAGTTAGTACCATCTTCTGGGTGTCTTTGTGAATAGCCAATGCTAACTAAACTGCCATATCCTTTGAACAGCAAATTAAACTTGAAGCCTTGGCTAAATCTCAGTCTGGGTTAAATAGGTCTCTCAGCTGCTTGTGCAGCACCCTGGTGTGTGTCCCTAGCTGTGTAACTGAGCAAGACCCTGTGGGGTCTTCCCGGTATAGACCCCTCCTCCATGTCCTCTGCTGTAGCTCCTCTCTGAAGTACCCAGATAACAGTATCTGATGCACATTTTCCAAGTTGTCTTACAGATACTAAAACTCCCACCAAATGGAAGAAATGAACTACTTGGTGGCCATGAGCACACAGCACTCAGGCCTACTGGCCTCTGAAGATTGATGAAGTTCAATTAACCACCTTGTTATCTCACCATCAGAGAATTGTGCACAAGCTGATCACAGACCTTGGATGCTGGTCCCTCACTTGGCCTTAAAAAATGTTTTGCTGATAGTCTTTGGGGAGTTTAGGGTTTCTGAGGCATGAGCTACCCATTCTCCTTGCAGAGTCTTGCGATAGAGCTTTCTTTGCTCCAAACTGACGTTTTGGTTTGCTTGGCTTCACTGTGCATCTGGCACGTGGACTTGGTTCAGTCATAGTTGGATTTTGATGGCAGGGGCCTTGCTGTTCTCCCTTGAATCCTCAATATCCCCAGCGCTGTGCCTGGTCTGTAAGCAGGGGCCACATAAGGATCTTCCTGTTCGAATCCATGCTGCCACTGGTACCAGGAACAAGCGAATTTGTGACTTGACTGTGGATTTTAGTCAAAACAAGATGCTGGGGAGCATCCCTCTGTGGCTTCTGAACTTGGTGGGATCATCTCGGGTCTGGTGTCCTTCTCAGGCAGCTTTTCTGCCTCTCCCACCCTGTGCGCCCTTTCTTCCTCCCTCCTCCAGTCACGCACCTCTCCATTCTGGCCTCTGAGGAGAGAAGAGCACCCTCCTTTGTGCCGGGCATGTCTCTGATTGTACCCCTCAGAGTGCTGACCCACACATGCCCCTCCTGACTAGAGCTCATGCTCAGGGCCGTGGACAGCAGAGGCAGTGCCCACTGCATGCTGGCTCTCTGGAATGTGCCCTGGGCTGGATGGGGCTCAGTCTCTAATACTTGTTGGCTCCAAAAAAAAAAAAAAAAAAAAAAAAAGCAGAGATGTTTTTGTAGGCAGTTATCCAATGAGCACAAAGCAGAACTTGTCTGGAATAATGAAACTAATAACAGAGCCCAGTGGCGATGATCCATGCAGCCTCTGAAATGGTTATCGAAAAGCAGCCTTCACCCTGCCTCCTGCAGCCAGCCTGCTTATAACATCTTAAAAAGGCCTGGTTGTCATGATAAACCTTCATGGCCATCAGTTCCCAAGGGCTGGTACCCCTTAACATCTTGATAAGTTCTTAAAATTAATTATCATCAGGAACAAGCGAAATGATACCTCAGAATGATCTTTTTAAACACTAACAGGCACGATGGTGGAGTTCCCAGATAAGAGGAAATATATCAGCTGGAAGATGTTGTAATAAACCAGCCCAGCACCTTGATTAAGTGCCTGTGAACACTGAATATCAGGGGCATGATAATCAGGGTATAAAATGGAAAGACTTGAAAAGGTAGCATGTACTGATGTGAAAGGGAGGCAATGAAGGTTCCAGGGGATAGCAAGCAGCTCACAAGGGTCCGTTGTAGGAGCATCCTGATCTGATTCAGCTTGGCATCTCTTCCCCTAATCCCCTGGCCTGAAATGCTGAATTGGGCTAAACTGTGTTTTCATTCAGCCATTAGTTCCCCAAGGGCCAGGCAACTCTTAGTGAGTCTAGAACTTAGCAGATGTTGAACCACCGCGTGAATGGGGTTTAGTTCAGTTCAGTCGCTCAGCTGTGTCCAGCTCTTTGCAACCCCATGGACTGCAGCAGGCCAAGCTTCCCTGTCCATCACCAACTCCTGGAGCTTGCTCAAACTCATGTCCATCGAGTCAGTGATGCCATTCAACCATCTCATCCTCTGTCATCCCCGTTTTCTCCTTCCTTCAATCTTTCATAGCATCACGGTTTTTTTCCAGCGAGTCAGCTCTTCACATCAGGTGGCCAAAGTATTGGAGTTTCAGCTTCAGCATCAGTCTGTCCAATGAATATTCAGGACTGATTTCCTTTAGGATTGACTGGTTTGATCTCCTTGCAGTCCAAGGGACTCTCAACACCTTCAACAGTCTTCTCCAGCACCACAGTTCAAAAGCATCAATTCTTCAGTGCTCAACTTTCTTTATAGTCCAACTCTCACATCCATACATGTTTGTATGGATGTATGGATATGAATGGGGTCCTTGCATGTACAAACTTCTAAACCGACAGAGAGACAGAGGAATATAAAAAAGCAGAACAAAACTAATGTTACCAACCCAGTGACTGCTAACACAACTGCTGGTCTTCCTCGGGCTGCTGCTCTAAGCCTCTTATCCACATAGTTATTTATTGTGTGCTGAGTGTTTTGTGTGCATCAGCCCAGCCCTCACAATGACCCTATGTGGTGGGTGCTATTATGCCATTTTGCAGAAAGGAAAACAGAGCCTCACACAGTGAGGACACGGCAGATTTGGGAGCCTAGGCCAGCTGTGCCCTGAGTCACTTGGACAGCCCACCTGCCCGATGTCCTCTGGCCTTCAGTTCAGTCCCATGAAGCTTTGGGAGCCTCGTGCCAGCAGCCCACCCCGCCCTGCACACTGTCTGTGGACCTAGATTTCCCTGAGCTCGCGCTTTTGTTCAGCCCTTCTCCTCAGGTGTCCTATGAAGGGGGCGACAAATAGGACTTGAACTCACCCTCGCCCTCTTGGTGTTTCAACAGTATTGCCTCCCCCCAGACTTTGAGTGAAGAAAGGGATCTCCTCTTGAAGGAAGGGGAGGTGGTTGGACCACGTCCTGGATGGGGTTGGGGAGACTTACCGGGACACTTTGGGGGTCTGAAGGTGTTGTGGGTCCCCTCAGACTTGGAAGTTCCTGCTCAGGGGTCTAGTGGACTGTGTTATGAGGTACATCTTTGAGGGAGGGTTTGAGGAGGAGATGGGACTGACCTTGCTTGAACATAAGCTGTGTGTCAGGCACAGTAGTGGGCCCTATCCACCCATGCATCTACTCACCACCCAGGGAGGAGGGTGGGTTTATCCTCCCCTTTTACAGTTGAGGACGCTGAGGCTCAGAGAGTCTAGTAAACATGGCCAAGGCCACATAGCTAGTGGAGTAGAGATGGAACGTCCCCCCATCTGTTTCATGCCAGAATTCATGTTTTTTTTCCTTGACATCTTGTTCTGTTTTCCAGGGGAATCAGTCCTTGGTGTCTTTACCTGGTGTCCTTTACCATGATGTAAAATCAGAGAATGTATCAGCTGCAAGTGACCTTAGAAGTCACGCAGTCTGAAAAATAAAGTAAATGGTGTCCAGAGAGTATCTTCCTTATATGTTGGCCATAGCTGGGAGCTCAAAGCCTTTCCCCTCTTCCTTTTCTTACTTTTTTCCAAAGGTAGGTTGGAGTTAAATATAAATTCTTTATTGTTGAGGAGGAGGGCAAGGAGAGATGTATTTCAAGGTCAAGAACACTTAGGAGTTATTGGTTTCCAGAGGTGGGGCTTATAAGGTGATGTTGGTCCTGGCAAAGGGGCGTGGTTTCTCTCTTGGACATCAGTGGACTTCAGATCTGGTTGACATATCCTCAGCGGGCCTGGACAGGATTTGGGTATCCCTGGGTCACTGTCTAATGGGACCAGCGCATCATTCCCTAATGTGATCACCACTCCCCCTTGTCAGCTGCAGCACCTAATAGATGCCTGCGAGAGCCCTGGGGGCCTGGTCCCGGCAGGTGTAATTTTCACTGTAACATCCCGCCCTCTGGGTTAAGCCTGTCACTGCTGCCCTTTCTCCGGCTCCTGTCTCTTCCTAAAGTTTTCCTCAGTTGTGAAATGTAGCTTAAAGCACAAAAGCACAGTGTTGCCACCTTGCCTGAGAGAAAAAAGATCAATGGCTCTGAAGGGCGCATTCTCCTCGGACAAGAGCTGGCGTAAAGTGACAGCCATGGAGTGGAAGTCCATCCAGATCTTATATCTCTTTTTCCCAGACCATGAAATTATGCCCTATACCAGTACATATTTCACTGATATAATTAAGCTGTTAGTGCTCCTTGAGTTTATTTCAACCCTATTTCAGCAGCATCTCAAGATGCTGTTAACGTTTCACAGTGGTTAAGGGTGAGACCTCAGTTCAGGACCCAGCTCTGCCACTTACCAGCTTTTTGGCCTCAGGAAAATTACTTTTCCCCATGAGCTGTTTCCTCGATGTAAAATTGATATAACAGCAGAAGCTAATGGTAGCTAACATTCATACTTAGGCTATCAAAGCACATACTTGAATAATTAATTTAATCCTTATAACAACCCAACATGGCAAGTTCTGTAATTATTTCCATTTTACAGAGGTGAATACTAAGGCACAGTTCAATCACTGGCCCAGAGTCACTCAGCTGGAAAGTATCAATAGAAGATCTGGGATATGAAACCAGAGCCTGTGTTCTTAGCACCTAACTAAACCTCCCTTGGAGACATCAGTGGAAAATGTGAGCTCTGCCCTAATCACAGTGCCTGCCTAGTGTTCCGTGCCCTTCCTGAGTCTGCCTCTGATTCTGAAGGGTTGTCCTCTTAAAGCCTTCTAAGTAGAAGGACAGAGGCTTTGAATCCACATGGTCTTTCTGCCGATGGCGACAGTCCCTTGGCACCTGATGCTCAAGATGGATTGCGTGCTCAGCCAGGAGGCGCTGACACAGTAGAGCCGTCTGGAAATTGGTGATCTGCCATGGCTCCCAGTCATATCAGCTGCCTTCAGGAGGGTGGGCAGGCATCCACTCCCGCTGGCCTGGCTGCTCCTGGTGAAATCTGACATGCTTCTCAATCCCAGATTTAATACCTTCCTGCAGATGTCTTTAGCACCCATGGCAGCTGGCACAGGCATGGAGCACCAGGGCCGATGCCACTTCTGTGTCTCTAAGAGTGACTGCCCTGGGAAGAGGCTGTGTTTATGAGGATGCCTGGCCTGGGGCTGCAGGTTCCTATCTGTGGAGAGTTGCTGGGCACTTCCAGTGGATAAATTGCATCTCCTCATTTTGCCTCCTGGAAATGTGGACGTCTTCTCAGGAGGAGTGGAGCAGGAGCCTGGAGGGCAACAGCTTACCTGGGTTACTAAATTTCAGGGATGATGGGATCAGGGTCCTGCCCGGCCACAGGAGCGTCTGTTTCTTCTCTCCTCTCGGTGGGGCCAGATTGGGAAACACAGAGCTGGGGCTTGGCTCTTGCAGGAAACCTGTGGGTGACTTGGCTTACCTGATCTGTGCTCCTGGAGGCGTGGTGAGGCTGCACGGTTGATCCACAGCACAGCTGTGGGTTCCTTGCTTTTCTAACTGTGAGTAAAGATGTGTCCTCCCAAATTAGGAATTTTACTGTATTTGGCTAAACTGGGAAAGGAATTAGCCAGGCTCATGTCTTTCCTTGGCTTCTGCAGTGTGGACCTTGTCAACTGGCTTGTTCCCCCTGGTCCTTTTCCCTGGGTTATTGGGGGGAAATCTGGCCCCCCTCTTGGTGGGGGCAACAAGAGGAGACCCGTTTGTCCCAGTGGGGATCAGGGCAGCTCCTTGGCTTGTTCCTGGTGAGAAGGATAGGATGGGGGGCGG
>SJXQ01007679.1:33349-149372 GCA_006408695.1 Aepyceros melampus | reverse complement strand
AAAACCATAGCCTTGACTAGACGGACCTTAGTCGGCAAAGTAATGTCTCTGCTTTTGAATATACTATCTAGGTTGGTCATAACTTTTCTTCCAAGGAGTAAGAGTCTTTTAATTTCATGGCTGCAGTCACCATCTGCAGTGAGTTTGGAGCCCCCAAAAATAAAGTCTGACACTGTTTCCACTGTTTCCCCACCTATTTGCCATGAAGTGATTGGACCTGATGCCATGATCTTTGTTTTCTGAATGTTGAGCTTTAAGTGAACTTTTTCACTGTCCTCTTTCACTTTCATCAAGAGGTTCTTTAGTTCCTCTTCACTCTCTGCCATGAGGGTGGTGTCATCTGCATATCTCAGGTTATTGATATTTCTCCCAGCAACCTTGATTCCAGCTTGTGTTTCTTCCAGTCCAGCGATTCTCATGATGTACTCTGCATAGAAGTTAAATAAGCAGGGTGAAAATATACAGCCTCCTTTTCCTATTTGGAACAAGTCTGTTGTTTCATGTCCATTTCTAACTGTTGCTGCCTGGCCTGCATACAGATTTCTCAAGAAGCAGGTTAGGTGGTCTGGTATGCCCATCTCTTTCAGAATTTTCCACAGTTTATTGTGATCCACACAGTCAAAGGCTTTGGCAAAGTCAATAAAGCAGAAATAGATGTTTTTCTGGAACTCTCTTGCTTTTTTTATGATCCAGCGGATGTTGGCAATTTGATCTCTGGTTCCTCTGCCTTTTCTAAAACCAGCTTGAACATTAGGGAGTTCACGGTTCATGTATTGTGGTCTGGTATTCCCATCTCTTTCAGAATTTTCCACAGTTTACTGTGATCCACACAGTCAAAGGCTTTGGCATAGTCAATAAAGCAGAAATAGATGTTTTTCTGGAACTCTCTTGCTTTTTCCATGATCCAGCGGATGTTGGCAATTTGATCTCTGGTTCCTCTGCCTTTTCTAAAACCAGCTTGAACATTAGGGAGTTCACGGTTCATGTATTGCTGAAGCCTGGCTTGGAGAATTTTGAGCATAACTTTACAAGCATGTGAGATGAGTGCAACTGTGCAGTAGTTTGAGCATTCTTTGGCATTGCCTTTGTTTGAAATTGGAATCAAAACTGACCTTTTCCAGTCCTGTGGCCACTGCTGAGTTTTCGAAAGTTGATGGCATATTGAGTGCAGCACTTTCATAGCATCATCTTTTAGGATTTGAAACAACTCAACTGGAATTTCATCACCTCTACTAGCTTTGTTCATAGTGATGCTTTCTAATGCCCACTTGACTTCACATTCCAGGATGTCTGGCTCTAGATTAGTCATCACATCATCATGATTATCTGGGTTGTGAAGATCTTTTTTGTACAGTTCCTCTGTGTATTCTTGGCACCTCTTCTTAATATCTTCTACTTCTGTTAGGTCCATACCATTTCTGTCCTTTATCGAGCCTGTCTTTGCATGAAATATTCCCCTGGTATCTCTAATTTTCTTGAAGACATCTCTAGTCTTTCCCATTCTGTTCTTTTCCTCTATTTCTTTACATTGATTGCTGAAGAAGGCTTTCTTATCTCTTCTTGCTATTCTTTGGAACTCTGCATTCAGATGCTTATATCTTTCCTTTTCTCCTTGCTTTTTGCTTCTCTTCTTTTCATAGCTATTTGTAAGGCCTCCCCAGACAGCCATTTTGCCTTTTTGCATTTCTTTTCCATGGGGATGGTCTTGATCCCTATCTCCTGTACAATGTCACGAACCTCATTCCATAGTTCATCAGGCACTCTATCTATCAGATCTAGGCCCTTAAATCTATTTGTGATTTCCACTGTATAATCATAAGGGATTTGATTTAGGTCATACCTGAATGGTCTAGTGGTTTCCCTACTTTCTTCAATTTAAGTCTGAATTTGGTAATAAGGTGTTCATGATCTGAGCCACAGTCAGCTCCTGGTCTTGTTTTTGTTGACTGTATAGAGCTTCTCCATCTTTGGCTGCAAAGAATATAATCAATCTGATTTCGGTGTTGACCATCTGGTGATGTCCATGTGTAGAGTCTTCTCTTGTGTTGTTGGAAGAGGGTGTTGGCTGTGACCAGTGCATTTTCTTGGCCAAACTCTATTGGTCTTTGCTCTGATTCATTCCATATTCCAAGGCCAAATTTGCCTGTTAGCCCAGGTGTTTCTTGACTTCCTACTTTTGCATTCCAGTCCCCTATAATGAAAAGGACATCTTTTTTGGATTCTAAAAGGTCTTGTAGGTCTTCATAGAAGTGTTCAACTTCAGCTTCTTCAGCATTACTGGTTGAGGCATAGATTTGGATTACTCTGATATTGAATGGTTTGCCTTGGAAACGAACAGAGATCATTCTGTCATTTTTGAGATTGCATCCAAGTGCTGGATTTCAGACTCTTTTGTTGACCATGATGGCTACTCCATTTCTTGTAAAGGATTCCTGCCTGCAGTAGTTGATATAATGGTCATCTGAGTTAAATTCCCCCATTCCAGTCCATTTTAGTTTACTGATTCCTAGAATGTTGACATTCACTCTTGCTATCTCCTGTTGGATCACTTCCAATTTGCCTTAATTCTTGGACCTGACATTCCAGGTTCCTATGCAATACTGCTCTGTACAGCATCGGACCTTGCTTCTATCACAGTTACATCCACAACAGGGTGTTGTTTTTCAGTAGTCACTGCACCAACTTGCATTCCTACCAACTATGTACAAAAATTTGCTTTTGTCACATCCTCACTACCATTTGTTATTTGAGATCATTTTGATGATAGCCATTCTGACAGGGGTGAGGTAATGTTTCATTGTGGTTTGATTTTCATTTCCCTGATGGTTAGTGATATCGAGGAGCTTCTTTTTATGTGCCTGTTTGGCATCTGTATGTCCTTTTTGCAAAAATGTCTGTTCAGGTTTTCTGCCCATTTTAAAATAAGGTTGTGCTTGTTTTGGTGTTGAATTGTATGAGTTGTTCATATATTTTAGACATTAACCACTGAAGTCCATGGAGTTGCAAATGTTTGGACATGACTCAGCATCTGAACAACAAAACCTCTATCAATCTTATCATTTGCAAATATCTTCTCCCATTCAGTAGGTTCTGTTGATTACTTCTTTTGCCGTGCAAAAGCTTCTAAGTTTGATTAGATCCCAGTTTTACTTTTTTTTTCCTTTGTTTTAAGAGACAGATCCAAAAAAATTCTGTTGTTTTCCTCTAGGAGTTTTATGGTTTCCTGCCTTACATTTAAGTCTTTAATACATTTTGATATGCTTTTTGTCTTTGGTATTAGAGAATGTTCTAATTGCCTTCTTTTACATGTAGCAGTTCAGTGTTCCCACGACTACTTAAAGATGCACCCCATATGACCCCAATGTCATAGTAGCATCATTTACAATTGCCAAGTTATGGAAGCAACCTAACTGTCTCTCAGCAGATGAATGGCTAAAGGAGATGTGGTATATATATACTGTAGTATAATGTGGTATAGAATACTACTCAGATCAAAAAAAGAGAAAAAAAAATTGCCACTTGCAAGAACATGGATGGACTTAGAGGGTATTTTGCTAAGTGAAATAATCTAGAGAAAGGCAAATATTATATGGTGCTGATATAAAAATACAGCAAACTAGTATATATAGCCAAATAAGAAATAGCCTCAAAGATACGAGAACAAACTAGTAGTTATCAGTAGGGAGAGGGAAGTAGGAGAGGCAGTATAGGAGGAGGGAATTAAGAGGCACAAACTATTACATATAAAATAAACTTGAAGGATATATATTGTATAACAAAGGGAATATAGCCAGTTTTTACAATAATTATAAATGGAAGGGGCTTCCCTGGTGTGTCAGCTGGTAAAAAATCTGCCTGCAATATGGGAGACCTGGGTTCAATCCCTTGGTTGGGAAGATCCCCTGGAAAAGGGAAGGGCTCCTCACTCCAGTATTCTGGCCTGGAGAATTCCATGGACTGTATCAGTCAGTTCAGTTCAGTCACTCAGTTGTGTCTGACTCTTTGCAACCCCATGAATCACAGCATGCCAGACAGTTCATGGCAATTGCAAAAAGTTAGACACGACGGAGTGACTTCCACTTCACTTCACTTCATAAATGGAGTATAACCTTTAGAAATTATATACCTGTAGCTTAAATAATACTGTATATCAACTATACTCAAGACTTCCATGGTGGCTCAGACAGTAAAGCGTCTCCCTACAATGCAGGAGACCTGGATTCGATCCCTGGGTGGGGAAGATTGTCTGGGGAAGGAAATGCCAACCTACTGCGGTATTCTTGCCTGGAAAATCCCATGGGAGGAGCCTGGTAGGCTACAGTCCATGGGGTCGCAAGTTGTACATAACTGAGAGACTTCACTTCACAAGTATACTTCAGTTAAAAAAAAAACCACATGGATGTGGTTAAATTTTAAAAAAGAAAAAACACAAATAGCCAAAATGTAAGATGGAATCATTACTACATATCTGGAGACTCTAAAAAGGTAACAAGAGAATATTATGAACAACTTTATGATCATTACTGGAAAATGGTGAAGAAATAAGAAAATTCTTAATAAACTAAAACTGCTAAAGCTAACAGAGGTAGAAAATCTGAATAATTGCTAATGAAATAATTATCTTTCTTTGTATACTTTAATACACAAACCTTTCAGTCTCAAAGGTTTACCTTTCAAATGAGTAAATTTTGCTAAAAACTGAAATGACTTCCAACTTGTTTCATGAAACAAGCATAAATTTGACAAATTTGATAGCATTTTAAGTGCAGATCAATCACAAATTTTGAAACAAAAATTCCAAATGAGATTGGAATTCACCACATTAATAGAATAAATGAGAAAAATAACATAATCTACTCAGTAGACACAGGGAAAGAAAGCTTTGAATAGAATTTAAATTCATTAAAATGAAACTATTAGTTCAGTAGGAATAAAAGGAAATGTATCTCCAAAGACCTTAAGCTGATAACAAGATGAGGAAATTTAGAAGCTTTTCTTTTCACTATTTTCCCTTCTAGTCAACATTATTTTGGAAGTCACTATAGAATATTAAGATTAAAAAAAAAGAAATAAAATATAGATATTGAGAAGGAAACTATAAAATTGTGCTTATTTGTATTTAATATAACTGTGTACATAGAAAATCCCAAAGAATCTAAATATAAACAATTAGAATTAACAAATGAGTTTAACAAGTGTATTTTCACATAGCAGCAATGAGAATCTGGAAAATGAAATAAAAGGATACATTCTAATAGCATAAATAATATGAAATGTATTGGAACATGTGTAAGACCTGTATATAGAAAACTGTAAAAACAGTGTTGAGAGAAAGTAAAAAAGGAATCAACTAAAAAATGGAGGAAAATCTAGTTCATGGGTTGGAGGATTCAGTATTGAAAAAATTTAAATTATCCCAGTCTAAATCATAACTTCTTTTGTTGGAGTACAGATTGGTTATAAAATTTATGTAGATACAAAAATTCCCAAAATAACAAAGACATTTGAAGAATAGATAGGAAGGACTTTCTCTATCAGGTATTGAAATACTGCTATTTCTACATTAAGACACTGATATTATGAGAATTGGAAGATAGATCAAAATAAATAAAAGTCCAGAAATAAAGCCAGGTTTTTTTGGACATTTCGTTACAATGTTGGCACTGCAGAACCACAGGGACAAGTTGATCTTTTTTAAAGATTATGTTTAGTATAATGGTATTTCCATATGAAAACAGAGAAATCTAATACCAAGCATAAGAATCCAGGTAGTTTTTAGATTTAAATCTTTTAGAAGATAGTATTTGATAATATAGGCTTTCCTGGTGGCTCAGTTGGTAAAGAATCTGCTTGCACTCAGAAGTCTTGGCGTTTGATCCCTGAGTCAGGAAGACCTCCTGGATAAGGGAATGGCTACCCATTCCAGTATTCTTGCCTGGAGAATTCCATGGACAGAGGAGCCTGGCAGGACAGTCCAGGGGATGAAAAGAGTTGGACATGAATGGCAACCCATTCCAGTACTCTTGCCTGGAAAATCCCATGGACAGAGGAGCCTGGTAGGCTGCAGTCCATGGGGTCACTAAGAGTCGGGCACGACTGAGTGACTTCACTTTCATGCACTGGAGAAGGAAATGGCAACCCACTCCAGTATTCTTGCCTGGAGAATCCCAGGGACAGAGGAGCCTAGTGGGCTGCCGTCTATGGGGTCGCGCAGAGTTGGGCACGACTGAAGCAACTTTGCAGCAGCAGAGTGAATAATACAGGATAGAGATAAAATGGGGGTATTCCTTGTGGTGAGGAAGCCAGCACTCTGCACATGCAAGTTATTTACCTGCTCTGCTGAATTCCTCTATGGATTAACCTGTTTTGTCATGTCTTGACCATGGCTTGTTGATGGGGCAAACTTCTCAAAGAACACCTACCAGGTAAGCCACAGGCTGGCAGGGGGGTTTTAGAGATTGTTGGTAAATAAAAGAGAATAGTTGACTATATATTTTCTGTCTTTTCACTCAACAAGCACTTTGCTCCTAAATATACTCCATTGATTAACCCAGAAAGAACCTTTAATCAGGTTTTTAGAAGTTGTTTGCCTGTTCATATTCCATATGTAGTTACTTCAAATTTCTATAGTGCAAATTGGCCTAATGTTTTAATTCTTTTGATAAGATTTATATCAGCAATTTTCAGTCTTAATCTTAATTACATTTGAATACCAAAATCTAATTTTTCTTCTAACTGTAGCAGAAAGGTTACCTAATTTACACATATAAATGATTACTAAAGAATATATGAAATACAGATAGAGATTTTAAATTTTAATTGCTTTGTGTTTCTTTAAAATATAAATATTATAAATGGAAAATAATAACATGGTCCAAACTTTCAATGAGTAAAATCATTAAAAAAACAAAAAGAAACCATTTGTCTCTCATAATTGACTCATTCCCATTTCTGCTTTCATATTGATATCTGCAATAAATTCAAAATTAATTATAATGTTTCTTGTATTCAACAATCACATTCAGGAAATTAAGAGTATGATCTTTGCAGCATGCTACCTCTACCTCTCTTACCTCTATCACTTAGTATTGTTTCAAGAATTAACTTACAAGTTATTCTCTTATAAATGCACTCTTTATTATATAGTAAGCAAACATTTAGTATTCCAAAATGTTAGCATTCAGCGAGATGTAAATATTTAATCTTAATTGACTCAAAAGTTTCCAGCCATTCCTTCACTTACTTCTATCGACATCTAATTTTTTTTATGCCAATTATAGGTTGATCTTATCACACTTTAATTCCTGTTCTTAAAGTTCTAATTAGCAAAGTATTGCATAGTATTTGAATATCGCTTATTAACATCTAAGATAATATTCTCCATAACATTCCCATTGTGTATAGAATCAATCCAATTTTTGATTAGTTTTGTTTCTTATTTTACTGAAATCAGCCATTTTTGCATATTAATTTGGTCTCAGAACAAAATAATTTTCATTCATCTGCCTGTAGAAGCTACTAATATTGAAAGTGATTCAAATCTGCTGAGAAAGAACTCACTACTAGAAATTAAAACTGAGAAACAGAAATATAATATTAAAACTTCTGGGGAATAATTATATCATTGAGCTATAAAATGAATTATATGTTTCCAAAATCAAAGCCTCTCTCCTCCAAAATATTGTCCTTTCAATCTCGTGTGTAACAGGTATGGTGTAGAAAAGCAAGTTGATAGAATTTAGTTATCTTGTACTTTTATATACAGAGAACTTCAGTTTCCTTCTTTTCAAAAGTCATCAGCTTGTGAACATTTTCATCATTCTCTGCCGTAGGATTATAAAATCAGTGGAATTTTCAGGGAGTGATTGCCTTAGCCATCTCTCTGGAGACCTGTTTTCTACATAAAATAACTGAGGTACATTGAGGTATTGCTTTAAGGTCATCTGTCTAGTTACTGCAAAAGTAGGCACAGTGCAAAGGTTTATTCTTCTAGTTTATTTGTGCTATCTATGATCAAATATGTGTTTCTCTTTATGTTTGCTTTTATTTGTTTGCTTTTCTCATATGTAGATAACATGATTTTTTTTTTTTTGATGATATAGCAAACAGAAGATATCTGCATTTTTCATATCCTCTCTCCTGCTACTTCTGCTGGATGGGCAACCAAGAGTCAGGCTACCCTAGGCTCCAGCTTAATGGACTAGAGATGAGCAACTGACTCATTGACTCAGTCATAGTCTTTATCCTGTGAATTTGAATATGTGAGATGGGGTCTTTCAAAACATACCAATTCACAAGGCCCTCCTCGAGATCAGTTAAACAGTATGAGACCCATGCTGTTTAACTCCCAAATTGTTTCTAATGGTTAGAACTGAGAACCACTGATCCTGATCATAGATTTTTAATATTTTTCATAGACTAATTTCTGGGTACATATATGTGAATTTGTATATGTGCATGCATTCTAAGTCACTTCAGTTGTGTCTGACTGTTTGTGATCCTATGGACTGTAGCCTGCCAGGGTCCTCTCTCCAGGCAAAATACTGGAGTGAGTTGCTGTGCCCTCCAGCGGATCTTCCCGACCCAGGGATCGAACTTGTATCTCTTATGTCTCCTGCATTGGTAGGTGGGTTCTTTACCACTAGCATCACCTGGGAATGTGTATATGTATTTGTATTATGTACATGTTTGTGTATGGCTATATTCATATACTTTAGTCCAAAAATGTAACTTTGACCTTTATAATTCTGTCATATTTTTCACTAACTGAGTGTGCAATTTTGATTTAGTATTCATGTTCCTCCAATTTTTACTAATCACCTTGCTGTTTTACTCCATGTAATATTTAGTTGTATGTCAACTAAACCATCAGTTTCTCCATTGTATAAAATATGACTAAAACTTAAAATAGGGAATTAGCCCTTAAAATAATACATAAGTAATTTATCCTGTGTATCATTTTTCTGATAAAACTACATCTATATAAAATGATAAATTCTATTTTGATTTATAGGTTAAATTGACCTTTTCTTTTAATTCATTTTTTCTTTATTACACTTTTTAAAATACTACAGAATTTAATTAATGTTTAACAAGGAAAATTGTGTTTGGTAATTGGCTTAATTTTTTAAATAATCAGTTACATATTAAATCCTCATTTTCATAGAACACTGCTCATTACCAAGAATAATAATTCTAGTCAAGAAAATATTCATCACTTTGTTGGAGGTTTTCTTCCTAGCGTAATAAGAAAAAGTTAATTTTTATTGAATTACTTCTAGTGAGGGATATCAACTTTAAAAAGACAAGTTTTTTTTTAACTATCTCCAGCTTACAATTTGTTTATTTAGGGTTACCCAAATATATATGTGTGTGCGTGTGTATGTGTACATATATAGTTACTCAAGTGTTGTGCTTATTTAGACACAGATGGTTATTACCTTTATTACCCATGAATTCTTATTGGTTAATTGCTTGCTAACTGCATTTACTAGCTCAAAGCATTGTTGTACACTGTGCTTTTTTTTTTTGGCTTTATTTTTTAAAAAACTGGGGTAAAATTGCTTTGCAAGATTGTGTTGGTTTCTGCTGTATAATGCAAATCAGTTATAATTATACATATATCACCTCCCTTTTGAACCTCCCTCCCTTCCCCTTACTCCATTCCTCTAGGTCATTACAGAACACCAGGCTGGGCTCCCTGTGTTATATAGCAACTTCTCACCAGCTTTCTATTTTACACATGGTCGTGTGTGTGTGTGTGTGTGTGTGTGTGTGTGTGTGTGTATGATGCTACTTTCTCCACTCATCCACTCTCCTTCCTTCACTGTGTTCACAAGTCCATTCTCAATATCTGACTCTCTGTTCCTTCTCTGCAAATAGATTCATCAATACCATTTTTCTAGATTCCATATATATGCATATATTAATATGTGATATTTGTTTTGCTCTTTATACAGGCTCTAGGTTCATCCACCTCACTAGAAGTGACTCAAGTTCATTCTATTTTATGATCGACTAATATTCAATTGTAAATATGTAATGCATCTTCTTTACCCGTTCCTATATAAATGGACACTGGGTTGCTTCCATGTCCTAGCTATTGTAAAGAGTGCTGTTGTGAACATTTGGTTACATGTATTTTTTCAATTACGATTTTCTCGGAGTATAAGCCTGGTAGTGGGATTGTTGGGTCATTTGGTAATTTTATTCCTAATTTATTTTAAAGGACTCTCCATACTGTTCTCTGTAGTGTAACCAAATTCTATGGTGATGAGGAATACATTCCTTGATGAGTCAAAGTATTAATTTGAATGCCAGTAATTCATATTTCATATAGGCAATGGCACCCCACTCTACTCTTGCCTGGAAAACCCCATGGGCGGAGGAGCCTGGTGGGCTGCACTCCATGGGGTCACGAAGAGTCGGACACGACTGAGCGACTTCCCTTTCACTTTTCACTTTCATGCATTGGAGAAAGAAATGGCAACCCACTCCAGTGTTCTTGCCTGGAGAATCCCAGGGCAGGGGCAGCCTGGTGGGCTGCTGTCTATGGGGTCGCACAGAGCCGGACACGACTGACGCGACTTAGCAGCAGCATAGGCATTTGCCTAATCATAACTTAGCTAAAAATCAATGTGAAATTTCATACTTTTACAGGAATATTTATCCAAAGGTACAGTTTTCTACATATATAATTTCTTACATATATACCGAGTGATTCAATTTAGTCTGTTAAAAGTATTTCAGTCTCATATCAGTTGACTTAAATAAAGAACTTAAATTTTCAAAATATAATAATTCATGTTCTCAATTACAAGCTATACTTTCCCCATGTTTACATTTATTTGTGAGGCTGCTTATATTTTGATAAAAAAATTGTTGCAAACCTATTACATCTTTTAAAACATGGTTAAAATACTTTGAGAAGTCTAGAAATAACTAAAATAGCATAGTCTATAAATAGTGAATATATTTGAAAATTTTGAAAATGTTTTCCTTTGTACTTCCCTGGTGGCTCAGACGATAAAGCATCTGCCTACAATGTGGGGGACCCAGGTTCAATCCCTGAGTCAGGAAGATCTCCTGGAGAAGGAAATGGCAACCCACTCCAGTATTCTTGCCTGGAAAATCCCACAGACGGAGGAAGCTGGTAGGCTACAGTCCGTGGGGTCGCAAAGAGTCAGACATGACTGATTGAGGTCACTTTCACTTTCCTTTGGAATATAGAAATAACTGTTGAGATTTCAAATAACTATATAGAAGTAACCAAAGATGTATTCCATTGGCTTTTTTAAATTCAAATAGAGTTCTTCAGGCATGTACATTATGAATCATGAATAAATCTTATCTTTAGTCAACTGTTAAATCTTTCTATGAAAAAAAAAGGGAAAAGCGTAAATGCAACCATGTTTTAAAGTTTTTCTTGGGTTGTGAAATATAACACATTTATAGATATGTGATGTCACATTTAATAAGTTGTCACTAAATGAACAATCAGATAAACTCTAGATCAGGAAATAAAACATCTTTAGAGTCTAGAAGCCTCCATTGTGCCTCTCCCTATCTCCTTTGTTGATTAGAAGGCACTCTCTATCCTCACTTTTGTGCCAGTAAGTTATTTGCTTTCCCTCCAAGTTTTACCACAAAAGTGTATATATCTACAAACTCTGTATTTATTATAGTATTGTCTAGTTTGAAGAATATATAAATGGAAACATATTTTCTTGGTTTGGTTTCTTCTACACAATATTTTTGATATTAATACATATTATGTTAATTTGTTACAATTTATTCATTTTAATTATAACATTCCATTGTATGAGTGTACTAATTATTTTAATATTGATAGACATTATGTTGTTTGACTTTTGGAACTAACACAAATAATGCTGCTAAGAACATTTTTATTCTGTTTCTTGATATACACATGTATATGGTTTTCTCAGGTACTATATTTGGGGTACTAGAATTGGTAGGTCAAAAAGTGCGGGTTTATCCCACTTAGGCAGTTGATGATAAACCGTCTTTTTAAACCAAGTTAAGAAACCTGATTTTCACAATGATTGTACTAATTCAAACATACCATGCTTTAGCTGAAATAAATAATATGAGCTCCTCAGTTCCAAAGTTGTCCTGCATTCCAGGAGTTGGTGATGGACAGGGAGGCCTGGCACGCTGCGATTCATGGGGTTGCAAATAGTCAGACACGACTGAGCGACAGAACTGAACTGAACTGAACATGACTAAGACACATACACATTCAGTTCATTCACAAAAGGAGGTATATGTGAGTAACTCCCAGAATGATCTTAGTTTTCTGAATGTTTAGCTTTAAGCCAACTTTTTCACTCTCCTCTTTCACTTTCATCAAGAGGTTCTTTAGTTCTTCTTCATTTCCTGCCATCAGGGTGGTGTCATCTGCATATCTGAGGTTATTGACATTTCTCCCGCCAATCTTGATTCCAGCTTGTGTTTCTTCTAGTCCAGCGTTTCTCATGATATACTCTGCATATAAGTTAAATAAGCAGGGTGACAATATACAGCCTTGACGTACTCCTTTTCCTATTTGGAACCAGTCTGTTGTTCCATGTCCAGTTCTAACTGTTGCTTCCTGACCTGCATACAGATTTCTCAAGAGGCAGGTCAGGTAGTCTGGTATTCCCATCTCTTTCAGAATTTTCCACAGTTTATTGTGATCCACAGAGTCAAAGGCTTTGGCATAATCAATAAAGCAGAAATAGATGTTTTTCTGGGACTCTCTTGCTTTTTCCATGATCCAGCGGATGTTGGCAATTTGATCTCTGGTTCCTCTGCCTTTTCTAAAACCAGCTTGAACCTCAGGGAGTTCACAGTCATGTACTGCTGAAGCCTGGCTTGGAGAATTTTGAGCATTACCTTACTAGCATGTGAGATGACTGCAATTGTGTGATAGTTTGAGCATTCTTTGGCATTGCCTTTGTTTGGAATTGGAATCAAAACTGACCTTTTCCCGTCCTGTGGCCAGTGCTGAGTTTTCCAAAATTGCTGGCATATTGAGTGCAGCACTTTCACAGCATCATCTTTCAGGATTTGAAATAGCTCAACTGGAATTCCATCACCTCCACTAGCTTTGTTCATGGTGATGCTTTCTAAGGCCCACTTGACTCCACATTCCAGGACGTCTGGCTCTAGATGAGTGATCACACCATTGTGGTTATCCAGGTCATAAAGATCTTTTTTGTACAGTTCTGTGTATTCTTGCCACCTCTTCTTAATATCTTCTGCTTCTTTTATGTCCATACCATTTCTGTCCTTTATCTAGCCCATCTTTACACAAAATGTTCCCTTGGTATCTGTATTTTTTTTTATTGAAGAGATCTCTTGTCTTTCCCATTCTGTTGTTTTCCTCTATTTCTTTGCATTGATCACTGAAGAAGGCTTTCTTATCTCTTCTTGCTATTCTTTGGAACTCTGCATTCAGATGCTTATATCTTTCCTTTTCTCCTTTGCTTTTCACCTCTCTTCTTTTCACAGCTACTCGTAAGACCTCCCCAGACAGCCATTTTGCTTTTTTGCATTTCTTTTCCATGGGGATGATCTTGATCCCTGTCTCCTGTACCGTGTCATAAACCTCAGTCCGTAGTTCATCAGGCACTCTGTCTATCAGATCTAGGCCCTTAAATCTATTTCTGATTTCCACTGTATAACCACAAGGGATTTGATTTAGGTCATACCTGATTGGTCTAGTGGTTTTCCCTACTTTCTTCAATTTAAGTCTGAGTTTGGCAATCAGGAGTTCATGATCTGAGCCACAGTCAGCTCCTGGTATTGTTTTTGTTGACTGTATAGAGCTTCTCCATCTTTGGCTGCAAAGAATGTAATCAATCTGATTTCATATTAACCATCTGGTGATGTCCATGTGTAGAGTCTTCTCTTGTGTTGTTGGAAGAGGGTGTTTGCTATGACCAGTGCATTTTCTTGGCAAAACTCTATTAGTCTTTGCCCTGCTTCATTCCGCATTCCTAGGCCAAATTTGCCTGTTATCCCAGGTGTTTCTTGACTTCTACTTTTAGAATACGGTAATTATCTTTCTCTTTCTGACTCACTTCATTCTGTATAATAGGTTCTAGATTCGTGCACCTCATTAGAACTGACTCAGATGCATTCTTTTTATGGCTGAGAAATATCCCTTTGTGTACATTGTGTATCACAACTTCTTTATCCATTCATCTGTTGATGGATATCTAGGTTCCTTCCATGTTCTAGCTATTGTAAATAGTGCTGCAATTAACAATGGGATACATGTGTCTTTTTCAGGGTATATGCTTAAAATTGGGATTGATGGGTCATATGGTGGTTTTATTCCTAGTTTTTTTAAGGAATCTCCTTACCATCTTCCATGTGGCTGTATAAATTTACATTCCCACCAACAGTGCAAGAGTTTTCCCTTTCCTCCACACACTCTCCAGCATTGTTTGGAGACTTTTGATGATGGTTATTCTGACCAGTGAGAGGTTATATCTCATTGTAGTTTTGATTTGCATTTCTCTAATAATGAGTGATGTCGAGCTCTTTTCATGTGTTTGTTAGC
The DNA here is from genome assembly GCA_006408695.1 of Aepyceros melampus. Taxonomy (NCBI): domain Eukaryota; kingdom Metazoa; phylum Chordata; class Mammalia; order Artiodactyla; family Bovidae; genus Aepyceros; species Aepyceros melampus. The sequence goes on along the minus strand of SJXQ01007679.1, from coordinate 134,800 downwards.
CATCTTTATGTCTTCTTTGGAGAAATGTCTGTTTAGGTCTTCTTCTCACTGTTTGATTGGTATTGGTATTGGTATTCTGGTATTGAGTTGTACCAGCTGCTTGTGTATTTTGGAAATTAATCCTTTGTCAGTTGTTTCATTTGCTATTATTTTCTCCCATTCTGAGGGTTGTTTTTTCACCTTGCTTATAGTTTCCTTTGCTGTGCAAAAGCTTTTAAGTTTAATCAGGTCCCACTTGTTTACTTTTCTTTTTATTTCCATTACTCTAGGAGGTGGGTCATAGAGGATCTTGCTTTGATTTATGTCATCAAGTGTTCTGCCTATCTTGCCTCTAAGAGTTTTATAGTTTCTGGTCTTAGATTTAGGTCTTTAATCCATTTTGAGTTTATCTTTATGTATGGTATTAGGAAATGTTCTAATTCATTCTTTTACATGTAGCTATCCAGTTTTCCAAGCACCATTCATTGAAGAGACTGTCTTTGCCCCATTGTATATTCTTGCCTCCTCTGACAAATATAAGGTACCCATAGGTGCATGGGTTTATTTCTGGATTTTCTGCCTTGTTCCATTTGTCTATATTTCTGTTTTTGTGCCAGTACCATACTGTCTTGATGACTGTAGCTTTGTAGTATAATCTGAAGTCAGGAAGGTTGACTTCTCCAGCTCCATTCTTCTTTCTCAAGACTGCTTTGGCTATTCTGGGTCTTTTGTTTTTCCATATGAATTGTGAAAAATTTTTTCTAGTTCTGTGAAAATTGCCATTGGTAATTTGATAGAGATCACATTGAATCTATAGATTGTGCTTGGTAGTGTAGTCATTTTCACGATATGGATTTTTCCTACCCAGGAACATCGAATATCTCTCCATCTGTTTATGTCATCTTTGATTTCTTTCATTAGTGTCTAATAATTTTCTGTGTATAGTTCTTTTTTGTCTCCTTAGTTAGGTTTATTCCCAGATATTTAATTCTTCTTGTTGTAATGGTGAATGGAATTGATTCCTTAATTTCTCTCTCTTTTTTTTAAATTTCTCTTTCTGATTGTTCATTGTTAGTGAAATGCAGCTATGAAATACATAGAAGTGGAAGTGATTTCTGTGTATTGATTTTGTATCCTGCACCTTTGCTAAACTCACTGATTAGCTCTAGTAATTTTCTGATTCCACCTTTAGGGTTTTCTATGTACAGTATCATGTCATCCGCAAATAGTGAGAGCTTTATTTCTTCTTTTCTGATCTGGATTCCTTTTATTTCTTCTTCTCTGATTGCTGTAGCTAGGACTTCCAGACCTATGTTGAATAATAATGGCATAAGTGGACACTCTTGTCTTGTTCCTAATCTTAGGGGGATGTTTTCAGTTTTCACCATTGAGAATTATGTTTGCTATAGGCTTATTATATATGGCCTTACTATGATGAGGTAAGTTCCTTCTGTGCCCCTTTTTTGAAGAGTTTTAATCATAAATGTGTACTGAATTTTGTCAAAGGCTTTTTCTGAATCTATTGAGATGATCATCTGGCTTTTTTATTTCAATTTGTTAATATGGTGTATCACATTGATTAATTTGCATATATTGAAGAATCCTTGCATCCCTTGAATAAATCCACCTTGATCATGTTATATGAGCTTTTTGATGTGTTGCTGAATTCTGTTAGCTAAAGTTTTGTTGAGGATTTTTGCATCTATGTTCATCAGTGTTATTGGCCTGTAGTTTTCTATTTTGTGTGTTGTCTTTGCCTGGTTTTGGTATCAGGGAGATAGTGGCCTCGTAGAATGAGTGTAGAAGTGTTCCTTCCTCTAAATTTTTTGAAAGAATTTTAGAAGGATAAGCATAGCTCTTCTCTAAATGTTTGATAGAATTCTCCTGTGAAGCCATCTGGTCCTGAGCTTTTTTTTTGGGCGAGTGGGGATTTTTGATCACAGCTTCAGTTTCAGTGCTTGTAATTGAGTTGTTCATAATTTCTATTTTTCCTGGTTCAGTCTTGGGAGATTGAACTTTCTAAGAATCTGTCCATTTCTTCCAGGTTATCCATTTTATTGCCATATAGTTGTTCATAATCAGTTCAGTTCAGTTCAGTCACTCAGTCGTGTCCGACTCTTTGCGACCCCATGAATCACAGCACGCCAGGCCTTCCTATCCATCACCAACTCCCGGAGTTCACTCTGACTCATGTCCATTGAGTCCGTGATGCCATCCAGCCATCTCATCCTCGGTCGTCCCCTTCTCCTCCTGCCCCCAATCCCTCCCAGCATCAGACTCTTTTCCAATGAGTCAACTCTTCACATAGAGGTGACCAAAGTACTGGAGCTTCAGTTTTACCATCATTCCTTCCAAAGAAATCCCAGGGCTGATCTCCTTCAGAATGGACTGTTGGATCTCCTTGCAGTCCAAGGGACTCTCAAGAGTCTTCTCCACACCACAGTTCAAAAGCATCAATTCTTCTGTGCTCAGCCTTCTTCACAGTCCAACTCTCACATCCATACATGACCACAGGAAAAACCATAGCCTTGACTAGACGGACCTTATTCGGCAAAGTAATGTCTCTGCTTTTGAATATACTATCTAGATTGGTCCTAACTTTTCTTCCAAGGAGTAAGCGTCTTTTAATTTCATGGCTGCAGTCACCATCTGCAGTGATTTTGGAGCCCAAAAAAATAAAGTCTGACACTGTTTCCCCATCTATTTCCCATGAAGTGATGGGACTGGATGCCATGATCTTCGTTTTCTGAATGTTGAGCTTTAAGCCAACTTTTTCACTCTCCTCTTTCACTGTCATCAAGAGGCTTTTTAGCTCCTCTTCACTTTCTGCTATAAGGGTGGTGTCATCTGCATATCTGAGGTTATTGATATTTCTCCCGCCAATCTTGATTCCAGCTTGTGTTTCTTCTAGTCCAGCGTTTCTCATGATCTACTCTGCATAGAAGTTAAATAAGCAAGTGACAATATACAGCCCTGACATACTCCTTTTCCTATTTGGAACCAGTCTGTTGTTCCTTGTCCAGTTCAATCTGTTGCTTCCTGACCTGCATACAGATTTCTCAAGATGCAGATTAGGTGGTCTGGTATTCCCATCTCTTTCAGAATTGTCCACAGTTTATTGTGATCCACACAGTCAAAGGCTTTGGCATAGTCAATAAAGCAGAAATAGATGTTTTTCTGTAACTCTCTTGCTTTTTCCATGATCCAGCGGATGTTGGCAATTTGATCTCTGGTTCCTCTGCCTTTTCTAAAACCAGCTTGAACCTCAGGGAGTTCACAGTTCACGTATTGCTGAAGTCTGGCTTGGAGAGTTGTTCATAATAGTCTCTTATAATCCTTTGTATTTTTTCATTGTCTGTTGTAACCTCTACTTTTTCTTTTCTAATTTTTTTTTTTTTGATTCTTCTTTTTTTTTAATGAGTCTGGCTAAAGGTTTGTGAATTTTGTTTATCTTCTCAAAGAGCCAGCTTTTAGTTTTCTTAAACTTTACTATTGGTTCTTTCATTTCTTTTTCATTTATTTCTGCTCAGATCTTTATGATTTCTTTCCTTCTACTAATTTTGGGGGGTTTTTGTTCTTCTTTTTCCAGTTGTTTTAGGTGTAGAGTTAGGTTGTCTATTTGATGTTTTTCTTATATCTTGAGGTAGGATTGTATTGCTATAAACTTCCCTCTTAGGACTGCTTTTGCTGCATCCCATAGGTTTTGAGTCATCATGTTTTCATTATCATTTATTTCTAGAATTTTTTTGGTTTCCCATTTTGCTTTTTCAGCAACTTCTTGGTTATTTAAAAACATGTTGTTTAATCTCCATGTGTTTGTGTTTCCTACAGTTTTTTCTTATAATTGATATCTAGTCTCATAGCATTGTGGTCAGAGAAGATGCTTGATATGATTTCAATTTTCTTAAATTTGCTGAGGTTTGATTTGTGACCCAAGATGTGGTCTGTCTTGGAGAACGTTCCATGTGCACTTAAGAAGTGCATTTGGATGGAATGTCCCGAATGTATAAATGAGATACATCTCATCTAATATATCATTTAAGACTTGTGTTTCCTTATTAATTTTTTTGTTTTGAAGATCTGTCCATTGGTGTGAGTAGGGTGTTAAAGTCTCACACTATTATTATTGTGTTACTGTCAATTTCTCCTTTTATGTCTGTTAGTGTTTGTCTTGTATATTGAGGTGCTCCTATGTTGAGTGCATAGATATTTGCAATTGTTGTATCTTCCTCTTGGATTGATCCCTTGATCATTATGTGCTGTCCTTCCTTATCTCTTGTAATCTTCTTTATTTTAAGTTCTATTTTGTCTGAAATGAGGATTGCTATTCCAGATTTCTTTTGCTCCCCATTTGCATGGAGTGTATTTTTCCATCCTCTCACTTTTAGTCTGTATGTGTCTTGAAGTCTGGGTGGGTTTCTTATAGACAGCATATTATGGGTCTTGTTTTTGGATCCATTCAGCCAGTTTGTGTCTTTTGGTTGGAGCTTAATTCATTTACATTTAAAGTAATTATTGATATATATGTTCCTATTGCCATTTTCTTAATTTTGGGGGGTTGATTTTGTAGATCTTTTTTCTTTTCTTGTATTTCTTGACCATTTAAGCCCATTTAACATTTGTTATAAAGATTGTTTGATGGTACTGAATTCTCTTAACTTTTGTTCATCTGAAAGCTTTTTATTTCTCCATCAATTTTGAATGAGATGCTTGCTGCTTACAGTAATCTTGGTTGTAAATTTTTTCTTTCTCAGTACTTTAAATATATCCTGCCATTCCCTTCTGGCCTGCAGAATTTCTGCTGAATGATGAGCTGTTAAGCACATGGGGTTTCTGGTGTGTGTTACTTGTTGTTCTCCCTTGCTGCTTTTAATGTTCTTTCTTTGTGTTTAGTCTGTATTAATTTGATTAGTATGTGTCTTAGCATGTTTCCCCTTGAGTTTATCCTGTATGGCATTTTTTGTGCCTCTTGGACTTGATTGACTATTTCCTTTTCCATGTTGGGCAAATTTTCAACTATAATCTATTTCAAAATTTTCTCATACCTTTTCTTTTTCTCTTCTTCTGGGACCCTTATAATTCGAATGTTGGTATGTTTCATATGATCCCAGAGGTCTCTGAGACTGTCCTCAGCTCTTTTCATCCTTTTTACTCTATTCTGCTTTTCAGAAGTTATTTCCACCATTTTATTTTCCAGCTCACTGATTCATTCTTCTGCTTCAGATATTCTGCTATTGATTCCTTCTAGAGTATTTTTAATTTCAGTAATTATGTTGTTTATTTCTGTATGTTTATTCTTTAATTCTTCTAGATGTTTGTTAATTGATTCTTGCATTTTCTCCACTTTGTTTTCAAGGTTTTTGATCATCTTTACTATCCTTATTCTGAATTGTTTTTCAAGTAATTTGCCTATTTCCTCTTCATTTATTTGGACATCTGTGTTTCTAGTTTTTTCCTTATTTGTGTAGTATTCCTCTACCTCTACATTATGTTTTTTTAAGTTATTGTGTTTGAGGTCTCTTTTCCAAGGCTTAAAGGAAAGTTGAATTCTTTCCTTGAAGAAGGTTGAACTCTTTCTTCCTTTTTGTTTCTGCCCTCCTAAGGTATGGCAGAAAGTGAAGAAGAACTAAAAAGCCTCTTGATGAAAGTGAAAGAGGAGAGTGAAAAAGTTTGCTTAAAGCTCAACATTCAGAAAATGAAGATCATGGCATCTGGTCCCATCACTTCATAGGAAATAGATGGGGAAACAGTAGAAACAATGTCAGACTTTATTTTTTTGGGCTCCAAAATCACTGTAGATAATGACTGCAGCCATGAGATTAAAAGACACTTACTCTTTGGGAGGAAAGTTATGACCAACTGAGATAGCATATTGAAAAGCAGAGACATTACTTGGCCAACAAAGGTCCATCTATGCAAGGCTATTGTTTTTCCAGTAGTCATGTATGGATGTGAGAGTTGGACTGTGAAGAAAGCTGAGCACTGAAGAATTGAAGCTTTTGCACTGTGATGTTGGAGAAGACTATTAAGAGCCCCTTGGACTGCAAGGAGATCCAATCAGTCCATTCTGAAGGAGATCAGCCCTGGTTGTTCATTGGAAAGAATGATGCTAAAGCTGAAACTCCAGTACTTCGGCCACCTCATGCAAAGAGTTGACTCATTGGAAAAGATGCTGGAAGGGATTGGAGGCAGGGGGAGAAGGGGCCAACAGAGGATAAGATGGCTGGATGGCATCACCAACTCAATGGACATGAATCTGAGTGAACTCTGGAAGTTGGTGATTGACAAGGAGTCCTGGCATGATGCAATTCATGGGATCGCAAAGAGTCAGACACGACTGAGTGACTGAATTGAACTGAACTGAACTGAACTGAAGTTTGGTCCATGGGTTTGTATGAGCTTTGAATAGTATAAGATTTGTTCTGAGTTTTTGGTTGTTTTTCCTCTGTTGGACATGGCTGATTGAGGTGATAATCCTGCTGCTAATGATTGGGCTTGTATGTTTGTTTTGTTTGTTGGTTAAATGAGATATCTTGCACAGGGTGCTACTGGTGGTTGGGTGATGCAGGGTCTTGTATTCAAGTGACTTCCTTTATGTGAGTTCTTACTATTTGATACTCCCAAGGGTTAGTTCTTTGGTAGTATAGGGTCTTGGAATCATAGCCTTGTCTAACTCAATGAAGCTAAGCCAGGCCCATGGGGTCACCCAAGACAGGTAGGTCATGGTGGAGAGGTCTGACAGAATGTGGTCCACTGGAGAAGGGAAAGGCAAACCACTTCAGTATTCTTGCCTTGAGAACCCCATGAACAGTATGAAAAGGCAAAATGATAGGATACTGAAAGAGGAACTCCCCAGGTCAGTAGGTGCTCAATATGCTACTGGAGATCAGTAGAGAAATAACTCCAGAAAGAATGAAAGGATGGAGCCAAAGCAATAACAATACCCAGCTGTGAATGTGACTGGTGATAGAAGCAAGGTCCAATGCTGTAAGGAGCAATATTGCATAGGAACCTGGAATGTCAGGTCCATGAATCAAGGCAAATTGCAAGTGGTCAAAATAGAGATGGCAAGAGTGAATGTCGACATGTTAGGTATCAGTGAACTAAAATGGACTGGAATGGGTGAATTTATCTCAGATGACCATTATATCTACTACTGCGGGCAGGAATCCCTTAGAAGAAATGGAGTAGCCATCATAGTCAACAAAATAATCCAAAATGCAGTACTTGGATGCAATCTCAAAAACAAAAGAATGATCTCTGTTCGTTTCCAAGGCAAACCATTCAATATCACGGTAATCCAAGTTCATACCCCAACCAGTAACATTGAAGAAGCTGAAGTTGAACAGTTCTATGAAGACCTACAATACCTTCTAGAACTAACACCCAAAAAAGATGTCCTTTTCATTATAGGGTCTATTTCTGCTTTATTGACTATGCCAAAGCCTTTGACTGTGTGGATCACAATAAACTGTGGAAAATTCTTCAAGAGATGGGAATACAGACCACCTGACCTGCCTCTTGAGAAACCTATATGCAGATCAGGAAACAACAGTTAGAACTGGACATGGGACAACAGACTGTTTCCAAATAGGAAAAGGAATCTGTCAAGGCTGTATATTATCACCCTGCTTATTTAACTTCTATGCAGAGTACATCATGAGAAACACTGGGCTGGAGGAAACACAAGCTGGAATCATGATTACCAGGAAAATATTAATAACCTCAGATATGAGGGTGACACCACCCTTATGGCAGAAAGTGAAGAGGAACTAAAAAGCCTCTTGATAAACATGAAAGAGGAGAGTGAAAAAGTTGGCTTAAAGCTCAACATTCAGAAAATGAAGATCATGGCATCTGGTCCTATCACTTCATGGGAAATAGATGGGGAAACAGTGGAAACAGTGTCAAACTTTATTTTTTGGGCTCCAAAATCACTGCAGATGGTGATTCCAGCCATGAAATTAAAAGTCAATTACTCCTTGGAAGGAAAATTATGACCAAACTAGATAGCATATTGAAAAGCAGAGAGATTACTTTGCCAACAAAGGTCCATCTATTCAAGGCTATGGTTTTTCCAGTGGTCATGTATAGATGTGAGAGTTGGACTGTGAAGAAAGCTGTGTGCAGAAGAATTGATGCTTTTGAACTGTGATGTTGGAGAAGACTCTTGAGAGTCCCTTGGACTTCAAGGAGATCCAACCTGATCAGCCTTGGTATTTCTTTGGAAGGAATGATGCTAAAACTGAAACTCCAGTACTTTGCCCATCTCATTTGAAGACCTGGCTCATTGAAAAGACTGGTGCTGGGAGGGATTGGGGGCAGGAGGAGAAGGGGCTGACAGAGGATGAGATGGCTGGATGGCGTCACTGACTAGATGGGCGTGAGTCTGAGTGAACTCTGGGAGTTGGTGATGGACAGGGAGGCCTGGTGTACTGCGATTCATGGGGTCGCAAATAGTCGGATACGACTGAGCGACTTAACTGCACTGAACTCCAAAGACTCAGGGCTTGACCTTTTCTTGGATGCCCTCCAACACTGTGCTGATCTCTGGACTTGCTCTTGGGCTACCTCAGATTATAATATTGTCCTGCTCCTGTTTGTTCTTGCTTCCAACATCCACAGCTATCAAAGCTAGTGCATTTTCTTTTGTGGTACCTCTCAATGGTTTTTTATATATTCTGTAGACACAGAGTCTTCTTAGTTGATTGTGTGGATTTAATCTACAGCTTGTACAGCTGGTGGGAAGGTTTAGGGTCTTCTTCCTTAGCCACATATGCCCCTGTGTTTCATTTGTGGTTTTATTTCCACTTCTACATGTGAGTCTTCCACTGGTGTTTAGCTCCTGGGGCTGCTCTGAGGGCCTTGGGTTTGCTCATGTGAGGGCCAGGTGTGGAGGTGGTGCAGCTGCTTGGGTCACAGGGGTTCTGGCAGCACCAGGTACTCAGCGGGGTTGGTGGCTAGGGAAGCAGGAAATATAGTGCTCTAGAAGGATATGGCAACCAGTATTGGCCAGTACGCTCAAGTATTCTTGCCTGGAGAGCCCCCTGTCTGACAGAGAAACCTGGGAGGCCACAGTCTACAGGGTCGCAGAGTTGGAAAGTATCGAAGCGACTCTGCATGCATAGACACAAGACATTTTTTTGCCTGTGGCAGCTCTGCTGCAGTGAGAGTTGAGTGAGAAGGTGGTGCAGCTGCTTGGCTTGTGAGGACCCTGGCAGCGCCAAGTCTGCAGGGACACGGACTGCCTCCAGTGTAGGAGTTATGGCCTTCTCAGAGTCTGTTTTCAAGCATCTTATAGCTGACCGTCAGAAGGCCTCTCTGGCCAGTCTTTCTCTGTAGCTTCACCCATTCAGGCACCTAGAGGACTCCCTTGCTGGGGTCCTTTCTGTTGTTCAGCATGTCAGGCACATAGAGAGGCCCCCTTGGCTGGTGTCCAAATCTGTAGTTAAGTGCATCAGTCACTTGTCTCTGCTTTTTAACATGCTGCCTAGGTCTGTCGTAGCTTTTCTTCCAAGGAGCCAGCGTCTTTTAATTTCATGGCTTAGGTCAGCATCATCTGCAGTGATTTTGGAGTCCAAAAAAGTAAAGTCTGTCACTGTTTCCATTGTTTCCCCATCTATATGCCATGAAGGGATGGGACTGGATGCCATGATCTTAGCTTTTTGAATGTTGGGTTTTATGCCAGCCTTTTCACTCTCCTCTTTCACTTTCATCAAGAGGCTCTTTAGTTCCTCTTTGCTTTCTGCCATAAGGGTTGCATTATCTGCATATGTGAGGTTATTGACATTTCTCCTGATAGTCTTGATTCCAGCTTGTGCTTCTTCCAGCCCAGCATTTCTTATGATGTATTCTGCATATAAGTTAAATAAAAAGGCTGACAATATACAGCCATGGTGTACTTTTCTCAGAGTCCATGATTTCCAAGTGATTAGATTGATTATTCTTCCAGTTCTTCCAAAATCTGCTCCAGACAGAAATCCCATCATCTCAAGTGTAACTTGTTGATTAGCTATAGCTATCCTTATGCAATGTCCTTAAACAATAAGAGGGGGGGAATATTTATCTTGATTTGCTTAGCATGTCCTGTAAAATTCTATCTCAATCGTGTAAGTTGGGCTTTTTGATTGTATTTTCATTGCCAGCCAATTGTGGCAGAGATTTGAACTATTTTCATTGTCAAGGAATGTGATGCCACAGGTGCATATTTCAATAAGTATGTGGTCAAAGTAGAATAGGCAATTTGGGAAGTGTAGTAAGATAAGAATACTCATTCTTTTTGGCCGGTTGAGGATATTTTTGAACTTACGGAAAATTTTAAGAAAGCAGAAAATAGAAGCCAGATTGTAGTAGAGTAAAGAATAAGGGAATATGGGAGCAGTAAGGAAATGGAGATAGGATATCAATTTTTAGGGAGTAAACTTGGGTCTTTTTGGGTCCACTAACCACTGAGGCTAGAAATGTCATTCAGAATATTACACTAAAGAAATAAACAGGCATGACAGCTCTGAATTTTTAAGACTAAAGCCAAGATGGGGCCTGGTCATGGGCAGTGTTGAAAAAGGGCATTTTGTTGAGGTGAGGGGGTTGACATGGTCCTTAAATAGATACAGAGGTTATTTTATTTTTTGCTTCTAAAATTCTTTGTTTTATAATCTTGAATCTTCAATATTAAAAATAATTGGTTTGTCTAATTCTGTCTACTCAGAATTAAATTCATTATCAAAATCTCTTAAATGTACCATAATTTAAAGCATCATAGCCAGAATCTCTTGCTCCAGGAATGCAATGGACTTTTAAACTATGGCACAGTTACCTCATCACCTTTAGGGAAGATACAGACTATAGCTGGGGTCTCCAGCTCCAGGATCTAACCTGATGATCTGAGGTGGAGCTGATGTAATAATAGTAATAAAGTACACAATAAATGTAATGTGCTTGAATAATCCAAAACTATCCCCTCTACCCCTATCCATGGAACAGTTGTCTTCTATGAAACAAGTCCCTCGTGGCAAAAAGGTTGGGGACTGCTGAAGTAGAGAACACAGTTGGATATACAGTTGGTAGTCTTACCTAAACTGAAGTTTCTTGAGGGTAAGAAAGGCAAAATGTCACCTGAAATCCTGAGTTTGATCTTTACAGCATAGTGAATATACTTCTTTGGAGCCTTGTGAATTTCAAAGTCAGTAAATCAAATATATTCCCCAAATTGCTTTCAGAAATTTGAATGCCTTAGTTTCAGAGTGTTTTAACACTTCATTTTCTTCTAACTCCTACTATGGTTTGACACTGGAAGCCAAACAAAGTGTTAAATGTAGAATTGCTGGGATTCTCCTGGACTTTTTCAACTCTGTCTTTAGAACAATTTAGGTTGATTTTTAATAACTAACCTAATTTTTAATAATTGTTATCAGGAAATTGAAAGTTTTTCAACCAATTTAAAATAAATTAGTTCCTCAGTCTTTAATTAAATTTTAAACCTAAAGAAAAGTTGAACTAATTTATAACTGCCTTTTTTCTTCTAATCCAGAGTCCAGTCAAGGTTTACATATTGCTTCAGATTGTTATGTCTCTTTAGTGTCTTTTAATAAGAAGGTTCTTCTTGCCTTTTTTATGTTTTTCATGATCTTTACTATTTTGAAGAGTCTGGGCTAATTGACTTGTGAAATATTCTGATTTTGTTTTTTCATCTGTTTTTGTTTTCTAATTAGGCTTTTTTCCTCTGTAAGATTATTGCAAAACTATTGTATAGTTCTGGTTGTTTCTTAGCAGTAGCTCATGTTAGACTCAACATGGAGGGTGGTGGTGATAAGTTAGGCCACTTGCTTGGGGATGGTAACTGCCAAATCTCTCTGTTCATATCATTTTGAAAAATATGAGTAGTTTTTCCAGCTCTTGCCTCCTCTAATAATGGTTCATGAGATGGTTTTATATCGTTTGCCAATCATATTTTAAAGCAGTTATTATACTATGTTTGCAATGTGGTGATTTAAAGATAGTTTCTTTTACATTACCTGGAAATCTCCTATGGCCTCTTCCTATTTTTCTCTCCTCTTTTTTCCCCCAAATTTTTTACACAGAACATAGCTAGGGACTGACTAGATAAAAAATGCCCTGAAGGCAAAAGATTTCTCTTGCAGTTGGTTTTCTTTTCTGCATAGTTTCTCTCCACATCTTCACATTATATCTCTGTCATTTTTGATCCAACATCTTCATCTCTTCTCTTATTCTTTCCTAAATATTATAGTATTGAAATTTACTATTAGGTACTTTAGAATTTCAAACAAATATCAGACTCCAAAATTGATAGTTTTGGAGGTAGGTTTTTCATGAAATGATGGTAATTATACACTTGGTTGTGAGAATTTCACAAAATAACATAATTTCTGTCATTTAAAACAGTCCGGTATATTGTTGAATTTTAATAAATTGCCATTATTATCATCAGCAAGTTGTAAACACTTCAGAGTCAGGCATCAGATTCCTTCTTGCTTTACCTTTTCTACTATACTTGTGTTTTGGAAATTAAATGGTTATTTGGCTAGTGTTATTTATTAGTATTTATAAATTAATTATAATTAAATTTTAACTCCATTCCTTAGCAAAGGATAAGTGGATAAACTATATAATGTTTTAAGCCTTATATTTATTGAACAGAAGAAAATTACCATGTAAAATAACCTCTTATACCTTTATGAGGCCTTTTGGATATTGTTTTCAGTTATTACTTCTTTTGGCTCTGCTTCATTTAGAATACTGACAACATGGTTGTTTAACTCGTGAGCATCACAATTAATATCTTTTGAGATTTAGCAGTGATAATTCATCACACATGTTTGGAACAGAGATGGACAAAGGAATCAGAACAATGGAGACAAAAATATGGATGCTGTTTACGCTCTTAAATCAGCTTGCCCTATGTTCAGATGAACTCCCTTTTGCACCTCCACTGAGTGTATACTTCAGGATAATCTAGCTAAGAAAGAATATAAGACTTCCAAACATTTACCCATTTATGCAAAAGCAGGATTTTTACTCATATTTTTTAGTTTCACAAGCACTGACAGAAAAAATAGATCATAGAACTATTTCTGGAAAGTGGGTTCTAAGGGGAGCGTGGGATCAGGAAGAAAAGGGAGAATGGCAAGCAAAAGGGCCCAGAGAGTGAACCCCAAAGAGAACGAGTAAAGCCACATGAGCCCTCTGCCTTTTCCTGTTCTCAGAGGGTCACGTGGGGGGAGAGACAGTAGGAGAGGCAGAAATGTGCCTGGGAGGAGAGAACTTGGAAAACAGAGTTAAGAGACTTAGGGTTATTAGTTCCAAGAGTATTGAAAAAAATCTAGGTGAGATCTGTGGGTGGATGGCCACAGTGAAAAAATGGTTAACTTCTGGATATACTTTGAACTTTAAGTCAGTAGGAATTGCTGATAGATTATATATGGAATATGAGTGTGTTTGGGACCACTATAAAGTTTGGAACCCAACCATGATTGGAATTTTCTTCAATCTCATAGTGTGCTGAACTTATTTTGTACATATAATTCATTGGTTATCATTATTTTAAATTAACTTCTAATTTTGACAAAGCCAAACAAGTACTTATTTTTTAATTGAAATTATATGACATGGTTTTTGTCAAAAAAGGTCAGTCATCAGCATTTTATCTTTTTATCTTCTAGAGTTACTCGTTACTCCCCAGAGTATATCACTTTTCCATCTCTCTCTTTTTTTTTTTGGTAGAATTTACTTACATATTTCTAAATAATGGGATTATATTTCAATCACTCTGTTTACTAATTTTAGTTACTATTGATTTCCTGTTACCATAGATGAAGATTTAGCTCTCAACCCACACTCACATCTCTACTTTATCATCTCTTGTCTTTTTGATCTCAATATCTCTAAATTTATTAGTAGATAAACAGAATCTATTCTCATTGTTATAACTATAAATACAGTTCACTTCCAAATGATGTGGTATGCTTTGAAGACCTTTTCTGTCCCATTACCTCCCTTCACCCCTTACACACTGTAGTTAGTAATTGCCTCTTTATATTAGTTTTCTTTATATAAATGAGTATTTTCCTCTAAGGGCTTCCCTTGGTGGCTCAGTGGTAAAGAATCCACCTGCAATGCAGGAGCCACAGTAGATGTGGGTTTGATCCCTTGGTTGGGAAGATCCCCTGGAGGAGGACATGGCAACCCACTCCAGTATTCTTGCCTGGAGAATCCCATGGACAGAGGAGCCTTTGGGGCTATAGTCCATAGGGGCACAAAGAACTGGACAGGACTGAAGCAACTTGGCATGTATGCACACATTTTCCTCTGAATGTATCAGTCGGTCACTCTACCAGATTTCCTCTTCCTAGATATATTTCTGCACAAGTGTTTTCAGTAGGCGTTGGTTGGAGTCTAGGTCTGATGTCAAGATGGTATTTGTGCATCTCTCTCCTCTCTCCTATCTTGCATTCTTCCTTTTCTGAATTCTGCCTCTTCTGAATGTTTTCCAAAGCACATCTTCTAGCGTAGTGTTTCCTCAGTCTTTAGTGTGTCTCAGAATCTCTTGGAGATATTGTTAAAACACAGATTGCTAGTTTCTGATTCCCTGTTTCTTTAAAAGCATAGGAGAAAAATACTTGTTTCTATAAGCTGCTGATTATGTAGCTTGTAAAGCTTGTAATGGGGCATTATTGTGAAAATAGTTGAAACATAACAGAAAGTTTGGGTTAAAAATTGTTTTTCCTCAGAATGTTCATTTGTTTGAGAGCATACAATTTTCCCCCCTTTCCCTGGTGGCTCAGCCAGTAAAGAATCTGCCTGCAATGTGGGAGACCTTGGTTCAATCCCTGGGTTGAGAAGATTCTCTGAAGAAGGGCGTGGCAACTCACTCCTGTATTCTTGCCTGGAGAATCACCATGGACAGAGGAGCCTGGTGGGCTACAGTCCATAGGGTCACAAAGAGTCAGACATGACTACGTGACTAAGCACAGCACAGCACATGGGACATTTTAGAAACTTCTCTTTAAACTTAAGTCCTTGAAATTTTGCAATGATGGACATTTTAAGGAATCTTTTCTCAGGTATTAAGTTCATGAGAGGGCCTTTTATTCTGGAGATCCACATTCTTTATTTCCAGGAACTTTCTGCATTATTATTTTTTTGTCTTATGTAACGACCTCATTCTATTGTATTTTCTCTTTTTAGAACTTCAGTCATTTGAATATTACAGTTTTTCAGTTGGTTTATTTTTTCTTATATATTTTATTTTTAATTCTGAAACATTTTCTTGACTTTATCTTCTAAACTTGCCACTCCTTTTTTTATTTAGTCAATTTTGTCTTTGATTTTTCCAATATTCCTTCTTATTTGAATGTGTCTTATAAATCACCATATTTTTATTTTATGGCTTCATTTTCATCCCTTCTTCTGAGAAAAATGAGGATCTATTGGAGGCCTTTTCTTTCAAGTTGGGCATTTTACTGATGGAAGTTTTGTTTAGATGAAATGGGTCTTTGTGACAGTGGAGCTTTTTGGTAGAAACAAGCTGTTGTGTCATCCTTTTTTATTGAGGAAACTCAAATTCTCTGTAAGTCTGTTTTTGTTTTTTATTTCCCATGTGCCATTAATTTCTTGTCAAATAATCTTTCAGTCTTCCTCCTGGGTGTGTGTTGCTTTGGGAATCTGATCAGGTATTAGGGAGGGGGAATTAAAAACTGGCTGCCAGGATTCTGATAGGTTAGAGAAAAAGAAACTAGCATTGTGCAATTCAAAATGTAGTTATACAGTTTATCTCTGTCTTCAGCCCTGCTCCTGTAATCTGCCTTTACTGGACCAATGACCACAAATCTGGAGGCTCTAGCTCATTTCCTTGAAGAGAAGAGATGGGCCCTTGGATTTCCTTGCTCCATAGGCACTGATAGTATTTTTTCTTGTGCTTTTAAAAAGCCAGTTATCACTTCTCCACTTGCTTCCTGCTGTCCAACAAGTAAACATAGACTGTCTGCTGCTTTCTATTCTCATTTTCTGTCTTCGGGTTTACAATCATTTACCATCACTTTGGTGAAAGCTTGCACGAGTGATGAGATAAATTCAGGTAGACATTTAGCCATGTTTTACTAGAAGTATAATTAATTCTGTTAAGTAGAGTATAATGTCAAAGAAGGGAGGATGTATGGCTGTCTTCATCATAGTTCCATATCTATGGTTTAGCACAGTGCCAGGAACATGGTTAGCACTTGTTAAATATGTTTTGACCAGATCTATGAATGAATGGATCCTTCAAAATGAAATACTCATAAAGTATTAAGATGTCTGTTTAACAGAGCTCTTACATTTCTAATCTAAAAGATAGAAATCGCAAAGGTACAGAGAGAAGCATGGCAGACTCTTCTGTTGATCTAGCAGAGGGCACAGACAAATGGACAGTTGTTACTTATCAACTTCAATTCCATTAAAAGTGAAAGTGAAATCATTCAGTCGTGTCCGACTCTTTGCGACCCAGTGGACTGTAGCCCACCAGGTTCCTCCATCCATGGGATTTTCCAGGCCAGAATACTGGAGTGGGTTGCCATTTCCTTCTCCAGGGGAATTTTCCTGACCCAGGGATCAGACCCTGGTCTCCCGCATTGCAGGCTGACGTTTTTTGTTTTGTTTTGTTTTGTTTTGAAATGTGTAGTCTTTATTATTTTTTTTAATTTTTCTTTAT
Source organism: Aepyceros melampus (assembly GCA_006408695.1). Taxonomy (NCBI): domain Eukaryota; kingdom Metazoa; phylum Chordata; class Mammalia; order Artiodactyla; family Bovidae; genus Aepyceros; species Aepyceros melampus. The sequence continues at coordinate 118,116 of SJXQ01007679.1, read as the reverse complement.
TTTTTTACTTTACAATACTGTATTGGTTTTGCCCTACATTGACATGAATCAGGCTGACGCTTTAACCTCTGAGCCACCAGGGAAGCCCCAGTTAGCCTTACTCAAAATGGATTTACCAGATTTGGCAGGCTGTTTCTGTCAATACAGAAGTCTTTCCAAAGAATACTTCTTTATCCACTTCTAGGGTATCTAGATCACATTTCTGTGCCACTGGTAAGTATTTTAAGGTAATTATTTTTCTCTATCCTAAAGATTTGGAAAGTCAACTGTATTTTTATTTCTGTGTCTCCTAAATATGTTGTGGTGAATTAAGAAGTCACACTCTGTATGCACTGGTAGAAGATAGATAGTTAGCCATCTTTTATTTGAACAAATTTACTGTCATGTAGGTCTGTATACTTGCATTCTTTGTATACTTGCAAACATAGATAATTATAAAGTACTTCATAAAGAATTCAGAAACAGGTCTGGATATTCTTTTTGTCTTTCTTGTAGGATTAGAATTTCTCAGCATCCTTAGTCAGGCACTTTTATGAGAACATTGGTTTGATGAATGTACGCTTCTCAGAAAAGTTGTTAGATTACTTTAGTCTCTATTTTTGTAAGAAGAACTTTTGAATTCTAATTTTATTTAGGTATTTTGACTAATGTCCATATAACCCAGCATGACTTAGAAAATCTTCCCTTATAGGTATGTGCTTATTAGTATACACTCGATATATCAAAACAATTATACAAGACAAATATTCTAAGTATTTTCCTGCAGGAAAGGTTACCAGTTTGGGAGTAAAAGTAAATAAATATGTATAAATATTATACATGTTGCAAATGAAAATACCTCTGGAGTAGAAAATTTATTGGTATGTTTGTAATAAATTGGAGTACTGTTATATAAACTTATGTTTTCTTATTGCCTGGAATATCCTATAGGTCCTTTTTTTTTTTTTCAACCTTCTTTGTACTCCGGTTTGAAATCAAATTCCTGATAAAAGAAACAGAATAAAGCAATACTGAAGCACAGTAATGAAGTTTATCTATTTCATTTCTAAAAATTCAACTTAGGTACACAGATATAGGTGACATATTCTAGAGACAGCCCATTAGCTTTTGCTATATACCTGGGACCAAAATTAGTATTGCTACCATCCTGTGACTATGACCATTCTTAATGACTCTTGCAATGCTTATGGATAAAACCAATTCTCAATTATCACTCTGGTAATTGAGGCTGCATTTTTAGCATAAGTGAAAACCATAGGAGGCCCAAAACTTCGTTGTGGCAGAGAACCCCAGAGCCGCCTCACTCTGTCCTTTCTCTTATAACTTGACCTTCATTTTATTCCAAAACCTTGCTTTAATTTGAGCAGATGACTCCACGCCTGGAATAGATTCATGAATATACACTACTCCCTTTCTTCCTTTTTACTTCCCAGTACACAAGCTTTCTTCACATTCCTTCTACGTCTGCTTTTTCTTATAGTATTCCTAACAAGATCGATTTAGAATGGGAGATATCTGGGTGGTACTTGTGTTTAATCTCTGCTCTGTATACAGACTGTCTCGTAAAGGGAGCAGCTTTGTTCTGAGAAACAGTGTATCTCCAGAGCCCAGCACAGTATCTAGCCTCCAGTAGGCATTTGGTACATATTTGCTGTTGAATGAGTGTAGCTGTTTGTGATTTCATTACATTCTGAACTTCCAGATAACAAAGGCTGTTTCTTGAGTCCAGTCCCTAAGGGGTGTGTCTGAGAATTGCACCAGGATCTGATGCATGGTGCATCTTGAGAGGAAATAATTTGCTATGATTGTTGTTGCCCTTAAAGCAATAACCACAAAAGTGCTTGGTAATGCTTAATTGTCCATGGAGATATATGTGGTGGTGTATGAAGAGATGAAAAAGTACAACATTTAATGGGTTTGATAAATCCCTGAGTTGAAGACTCAAACATGCTGGACCAGACAAAAAGCAGAATTTTGGCAATTTTTTTACATCATAATTAAGAAAAAAATTTCGATGTACCACAAAATTTCACTTTAGAAATAATATTTTACTTTAAAGTTTATAGCAATTTTTATGTAGTTGTCCAACTACTAAAAAGTAGAAAACCCCAATTTATGCATAAAAGATTTAGAAAATTTTATGCCAATGTATGTATACTTGCTATAATCTTATAAATCAATACATAAATATTCACCATTAGCAAATTAGTAATTTAAAACCTTGATTATGAAAGATGAATAATAACTTAAGGAGGTAACCTTACTTATTGAGGGAAAGAAATGTTATATATGTCATTACCCTGTCTTTGGTAAATTCAAGCATTTAAACTCTAAGTGACAATAATGTCCTTAATAAAACAAGGAAAGACATCTGTATTTTCTTTTTAAGGTTTATTATAATTGACAATATGTGTGCTGATATCATCCTAATTATTTAAATTTGCTAATAATTTTCTTCCACATGATAACAGCACAGGTTCAGCCTTAAGATGCATATATTTTGCTAATGTTAAGATTAGCTGATTAATATTGATGGCAGCTAAGGCCAGTGGCTAATGTCTGACATCTGTTTGGGAAATCAGTGTTCCAATTCAGGAAGCTGGCATTTCTGTCGGGGTTAGAATGAGAGGTTATTGTATAAGGAATTATGATTAGGGTTTTGTGTATGGTTAAGGTTAGGAGTAGGGACACGATCTGTTTCATTTCTGTTCATCTCAGTGTATTTCTGTTGTCAAGCTGCTTGCTCTATTTTGTGTTAACAGAAAGGTCTTCCCCTCTGTTCCCTTGTGGCACATTCACTGTGGTACATTATTGCACTTGCTCCTTCTATGTTAATGGACTGATTGATCTCTTTTTCTTCTCCTCTCTTTAGACCTTACCTTGTCCTTAATTGATCTTTTCATGTGGGACAGAAACATATCTTTTTTTTTTTTCCAGTTTTTCTTTTTTTTTTAATTTTTGGAGGAAAAGGTTAAAATATAAAGATTTGTTCTAAAACTGTCTAAAATTTTTAAGAATTGAATCCTGAGAATTGAGAAAATTTCATAAAGTTTTTGATGCATTCAGACATAGAGATTATTTTATTTCCCTTTTTCTAGTTGGCTTCAACATTTAACTTGTGTGGAAGAAGTAAAATGTTAAGTTTGCATACAGTTTATACGAAGGGAGGAATGAAAGTTTTGTAACCTACTTACTATTAATATGACAAAAGAGGCCCAAAGATTCAGAAAGTGACTTAACTGGAAAAGCAAAGGATACTGAGACTTTTCAGCATTTCAAATAAAAGCTCAATCAAAATCCTCTATTTCCATTGTGCTTCAACTGAAAAACCAAGTAGAAAGTCACCAAAATCTTGAAAATTCAGGAAAAATTTTCAAAAACCTTTGAGGGTCTTAACTATATTATGTCCTTTGTTTCTTTGATGTTTGTAATGAAGTGTCTGAAGCCGTTGTGTCCATGAGATCATGACATTTCATGCAATAAAGAAAATGGAACTTTAACACAGTCTTAGAAAACTGTTTTCAAAAAAGATTTTGTAACAATGTGGTTTTGTGCATTAAGATATTACTTAACACCAAAAGTATTTCTTTAGTGAACATCTATGGGGAAAAGTGAAACTAAATTAGAAGAAAATTGAGATTAATTATGAGGACTCCATATTAAGTGTAGGTTGAGGCTAGGAGAACTGGTATTTACTGTCCAGATTACTATGCATTAACTTTGAGACAAGAGTCTTCTTTTTTTTTTTTTTTCAATAAAATCTCCCCATCTGGGATCACCTAGCTTGGATGAGGTGCTGCTTAACCTTTCTGTGCCTAAGAGTCTGCGTCTTTAATATTATGTTCAGTGTTTTCATTGGAAGTGTCTTTGCCATAGAAATCTTTGCCACAAACATTTTTACCACATAATTGATCAACCTTAGGGAAATTCTCCAATTTAAAAAAAAAAAAAAAGAAAATTGGTGGGAAGTAGGTTCACAAGGGAGGGGACATATGCACACCTGTGGCTGATTCATGTGTCTGTAGGACAGAAGCCAGCACAACATTATAAAGCAATTATCCTCCAATTAAAAATAAATTTTAAAAAGTGAAAGAGACACATTAGGAAGGTATAATGAAACATGGAAACTAAATAACTGAAAGCTATATTATGAAACACAAAATATTTGAATACTTTTAAAATGTTACAGATTCATGGCAGTACTCTGCAAGTAACTGATTTTATTTCATGAGTACCTAAGTACTTTTCTTCCAAGTCTTTCATTCATAGCATCTTATATATTTGTGTTTTTATTTTTGCTTGTTGATTCTTTTCCTCATTCAGCATTGCACTTTTTCTCTCTTGCTAAAATTATTTCCTTTATTAAGAGAGGTATCAGTTTCCAAGTACTGAGGTGCATGCTGTAACTGAGCTTTGCATTGCATCATGAAAGCCTCTACATTGTTGGCATATAATCACATGTTCATTAACAGATATTCCAAAGTTCTATAGGAAATGTGAGCTCTACTGTGTGCCTTCAAGACCATGGAGACCTCTTCCTCCTCCAGTGTGGTGTGTTTCAGAATGAGGAACTAACTCTTGGGGCAAATCATCGTTATCTGTCAGATCAATAAACCTATCTATAATGTTGCTATCTGGAGAAAATGCTAACTCATTTCAACTAGCTGAAATCAGACTGTCAATCAGTTATTTTATATTTCATAGCAAAATTGCCTTACAGTCAATTAGTTATGTGACAAAAATATTTGTGGCAAAAACCTTGTGACAAAGATATCTACCGTAAAGATGCTTATGGCAAAAATACCTAGAACCCTTTATAATGTAGTAATAGGAATATTGTGATAATTAGGGAAGAAATTAATGTAACACATTGAGACATATCTGATAGTAAGTGCACAATAAATATTGTTTAATGTTAATAGAATATTAATATTTTCTAACATGACACACATCTAGCATCAGGCCTTTTCTTAGTATATGCTCAGTGAATTAGCAAATGACTACACCGTCCATAGCAATATATAAGGATAAGATTCAAGGAAATTATAGAAATTTAGAATTAGAAGTTAATTAGTATACTCTCACCTTATCAGGCAGTTCTTTATTGTACAGATGGATTTATATTGTCTTATTGTAATATATTTTCCTTAAAATAAAAAATGTGACTAGGTTTAGCTTTTGCTCTTTGGTATTAAGCTCTGATGCTTCACAGAATTGGTCTACAGTTTCTGTTGTACAGTAACACTAAACATTAGCTTTCAGGTATATGAAGAGTCTTAAATAGACTACTTTCTGGGTAAAACATTCATTTGTTCTCAATTGACTTGGTTTTCTCTAGAACTCATTATTCAGCCATTTCAGTTTGATGTATCCCTGTATGTCTTATGGGCAGAACAAAATAGAGATTCCAGAAAGGTTTGAGTTGTGCCCAATAGAATTATTAATATCTGCTCTTACATTATTATCTTACATTATTGGAGTAGGAAACAGCAACCCACTCCACTATTCTTTCCTGGAGAATTCCATGGACAGAGGAGCCAGGTGGACTCCAGTCCATAGGATCATGAAGAGTGGGACATAACTGAGTGACTAACACACACACACACACACACACACACACACACACAGATATACCCACCCCCCCACACACACACACATTATTATCACCTCAGCTAACAAGGATTTATCATTTGTTATATGCTATAATAAGGCTGTCAATGATTCTCTTTTTGTCAAGAACACTCAGAAGACAGATTTCATTACCATCATCTACTCAGAAACTGGGGTTCAGCCTAGTCACATAACCAGTGTTAAGGTTTGAGTATAGTCACCGAGGGCTTCCCTTGTGGCTCAGCTGGTAAAGAATCTGCCTGCAATGCGGGAGACCTGGGTTTGACCCCTTGGTTGAGAAGATCCCCAGGAGAAGGGAAAGGCTACCCACTCCAGTATTGCTGCCTGGTGAATTCCATGGATTATATAGTCCATGGAGTCACCAAGAGTCAGATACAGCTGAGTGATTTTTACCTCTATATTACTATAGCCACTGAAAGAGAGATCTCAAACCTTGGTCTTCTCTGACAGAAAAAACTGAGCTTTCACCTCTCTACTTTGTTGCTCTATTTTCTGCCCTCCCCCCTTTTTTCACACCATGCTAAAAATCTTTGTATTCCTGAAAGATATGGTTAAAACCTTAGGGATTTACTGACAGTTGAAAAGAAATCCCGTAAGTATTAGAATTTCAGTAGTTGATTGAAGGTGAAGTCGCTCAGTCGTGTTCGACTCTTTGTGACCCCATGGACTGTAACCTACTAGGCTTCTCTATCCATGGGATTCTCCAGGTAAGAATACTGGAGGGGATTGCCATTTCCTTCTCCAGGGGATCTTCCCAACCCAGGGATTGAACCCGGGTCTTCCACATTGGAGGCAGACGCTTTAACCGCTGAGCCACCAGAGTTGATTAGACTCCTATATACTAAAGAGGATATCAATCCAGAGTTGGGGCTTTAAATATGTTATTTCATTTAAGTCTTAATTATAATGAGAGTGTTGTTATGGCCATGTAAATTAGTACATATCATGTACTTCTCTGGTTCACACATGAATTGCTAGTGCAAGGATATTGAATTTGTGTTCTGTCAAAGGATTTTTCCACCTTTCTGGGTATGTCCCATTTAAGATTGCATTAGTATTTTTGACATGGCATGCTATTATCTCATGTTAAGCTGTGCTGACTAAAACACGTCTTTTTCAGATGATCAGTGTTCAGTGATGATCAGTTTCAGATGATCAGAATGTTCAGTGGACATTCTAAGATCTGATACCTTGGTGACTAAGGACCTAAAGGCTAGATTCTTAAAGGAAGAATTTATCAGATCATTGCTCTAATGTGAATCTTCCCCCTAGGAAGACTCATGCTCAGTCTATACTAATTCACTTCTGGGACCCTAAAGTTACTTGCTTGGCTCTGTTGTCAATTAAAAGTAGCACAAAATAGCAACAGGATATAAGCTTGAAAGTGAAGAAAAGGAAAGGATTTTCAGTGGTTTGATATTTTGATTGATAGCTGCAGGATTCTTGTCAATAAAAATCACTGTTTAGACAGTACTAATGTAGTTACTGACTCAAGCAATTTATTCATGCAGGCAATATTTATTTTGGTATCTTTTAAAAGAATAATGGTAAGGAATGGATACACTCTCTTTTTTGAAAGAAAGACAATAACAATATAAAGAAGATTGGTCATATGCAGTTCAATTAAATCCAGTACCCTTGCCTGGAAAGTCCCATGGGTGGAGGAGCCTGGTAGGCTGCAGTCCATGGGGTCACTAAGAGTCGGACACGACTGACCATCTTCAACTTTCACTTTTCACTTTCCTGTATCAGAGAAGGAAATGGCAACCCACTCCAGTGTTCTTGCCTGGAGAATCCCAGGGACGGGGGAGCCTGGTGGGTTGCCGTCTCTGGGGTCACACAGAGTCGGACACGACTGAAGCGACTTAGCAGCAGCAGCAGCAGCAGCAGGGTGCAGGTTAAGAGAATGGGAAATTTTACATCTCTCATATTCATTGGAAGATGGTTATTTTAGATCTTTGAATTAATTTAGTAATATAAGCATAAAATTACATGCTTTAAATTAAAAAAATGAAATACATGATGGGAATTACAGCAGCAAATGAATTTTTTTTTTTAAATGAGGACAAAGCAAAGCATATCTCAAAGGAACCAACAAATTAGAGAAGATAATCATTAGGCTCAAACAGAAACGTATGCTTAGGACACAAAAGTGAGCAGTTTATAAGGATGCTGTTGCAAGAGAATTACCTCTTTCAATAAAATGAATCAATTGTAACCTCATTTCAAAATAATCTTATACTAGTTGATTTTTTGATACATGAAATTAATTCTTCTACAAGTTTTTAATATAACAATATTAAAACAATAACAGTATGTTACAGGCATAGAACACCTTCCTAATTTAGTATTTGAAACCTTGTGTAAAGAAAATGCTTTCCTTTATATATATATGTATATTCTTGAATTAGCCATAACTTATGACACGCTATTGAGGAAGGTTTTATTTTCCCTTGCCAAGTTATAGTAAATTGAATTTAGTTGAATTTGATACAGCTAGATGCATAAGATGAAGTAGGTAATTTAACTGTCAAGCAAATGTAGGTAGTTAGGCTACATAACATTTTTGTTCTTTAACCAGGAAGGTATCAGTCAAATAACATTAATTTCTTTCAAAGTACTTCCTTAGCTCAGCTCTTCAAAAGAATTTCAATGCTGTTGTTAAAAGTATTTTGAATTATTGGTCATAAAGGAGTTTTAAAACATTCCTGTGAAGTGCGTTAGAGCTTCTCCCTGTAGCATCGGGAGTATCCATTCCTGTTCGAACAAGACTGACTGTAGCAGTTGCCTGCTTCAGAGATTCAAGTCGAGTGGAAATCAGAGAAAAGAACAGGCAGCACAGATGGTTAAAAGTAAGTTAGTGTTTCTGAAATCAGTTTAAATTGTTTTAATAGATATTTGTACTTTAACAGCATTCTTTAATTATTCACATTTTGAAAATATATCTGTGAAAATAGATGCCAAATTGAGAGAGTATTTGTGTATTTATAAGAGTATTAATTTTCAGAACTGGATTCTTAAGACTGATATGAATCACCCCAAATGCCAAAATCTAAAAGAAACCTTCCAGTCAATTTTCATTACCTTTGTTTTCTGATTTTATATATACAAACTGAATCTTCACTAAGCTATACAGAGGATTGCTATATTTCTAGGAGAATGTTCTAATTATTCATTTTCATTTGTGTAGTGTATTATGTTGCCTAAAAAGCTATCAGTGTAGCAGAATACAATGACGGAGAAACAGTCCCAGTAACAGAACTCTGTTGCATCAGGATTCATTATATATTTTCCTTTTTCAATTCAAGGTGGGCAGATTTAGGAGATCTGACCTATCCTTTTTTCTTTAACTATTTTTAAATTCTAGTCGTTTGCAGAGAGAATTTGCAGGTGCTTCTCCGAGAACTTTTTCCCCTCTAGCTGGATGTAGAAAGGACGATGCAATTAATAACAGATGGCACGGGATGACCACGTCCTTGAGAGAACGCCTTATTGGCACCTCCTGCTAATTGTATCACATATAACACAACTAAAAGCATAATAAATCTGAACTGGGGGACGTTTATGCAAGAGCTCTTCTCCTTTTCCAGACGGTAAATTGCTCAGCTCTTGAAATATCTATAACCTTGTGACACCCAACTTGCATTAGCTTAATTGCCTTTTTCCCCCCCTCTCCCTCCCCCTTCAATCCTCCTTTTCTTTCTCTCTTCTCCTCTCACTCTCTCATACTCTCTCATTTTGTCTTCCCTCTTGGGTATAAAGGAACAATTGCTTTTCTCCTTTCTTTACTGTTTTGTCTAAAATGACTGTATTTCCTGGCTTATTTGGAATTTGGTCAGAATTTGATCTGCTGGCTGTAATGGGAAGTTATTCCTTTAGAGCGCTTTAAAACACTTTACTTAACATTAATGTTGGGAAAGAAAATGTATGTCTAACTGCTGATGCAATTTAATAAACCTTCAGAAGAGAGTTTTAATTAAAAGGAAAAATATGTATGCTTCAGATGGTACACACTCACAGAGGCACGGAGCTTTCTTCTCTTTTGCACAATGGCAACAACTCAGAATATCCTGTAGTAGTAAAAAGGATTGAGTTTTTACTCACTTTATACTTGGTTTGATGTTATTAACAGTTTGTAAAGTAAAAGTTTTATGCTATGCGAGGATGTAAACTTTTAGCATTTTTTCTCTTGCCCTAAGAAAATGCTTTAGGGAGTAGCTTGAACTTCATATTCATTTCCTACACATCAATTCCAGTTTTGGAGGTTTGCTTAGAACCAAACAGAACAAACGAAACAATAAGCAAGTTCAATTATGTTTGGAAAAGGTTAAAACAACTATATTAAAATCATGGATTAGGTGTTGAAGTGTATCTCAGCTGGCTAGCTTTGTGTATTTTGTGTGTCTTTTCCTTAGCTATATATAGATGTTTATTCCTCTGGAGTGATTTATCCTCAGTGGTGAGAGAGTAACTTTAATATTTGTGTCAGTTATATGAACCAATCCTAAAACAATAAGACAAATAGTAGTCCACACAAGAGATGATAATGCAAGGGAAAGCAACCATGTTCTGAGATCTTTCTGTATCAGTACTATCTCTGGTTCCGTTACTGAATAGTAACACTTTTAAGAAACAATTTTTAAACCAGTTCTAGACCTGAGATGGAGAAGGCAATGGCACCCCACTCCAGTACTCTTGCCTGGAAAATCCCGTGGGCGGAGGAGCCTGGTAGGCTCAGTCCATGGGGTCGCAAAGAGTCGGACACGACTGAGTGACTTCACTTTCACTTTTCGCTTTCCTGCATCGGAGAAGGAAATGGCAACCCACTCCAGTGTTCTTGCCTGGAGAATCCCAGGGACCGGGGAGCCTGGTGGCCTGCCGTCTATGGGGTCACACAGAGTCGGACACGACTGAAGTGACTGAGTAGCAGCAGTAGCAGCAGACCCGAGAGACTCTTGGAATTGGATATAAAGGAGAATAGAAGATTCTCACGATTTTGACCATTCTCATTTGGTCCCTGGTGAGATATAAAACATTCTGGTGAGTGATCTGGTAGGCATATAATCCCCAAGAGTAGGTTTGAAAGTGAAAGTTGCTCAGTCGTGTCTGACTCTTTGTGACCCCATGGACTATAAAGCCCATAGAATTCCTCAGGAGATCTTCCCAACACACGGATCAAACCCAGGTCTCCTACACTGCAGGCAGATTCTTTACCAGCTGAGCCATGAGGGAAGCCCAGAGTTAGGTTTGCAACAGAGTAAATAATGTCAGCATTAAGCTGATGCTGGTCCTTCAATGATGATGGTCAACACACCTTGATATGTGGTCTGTGTGTAGCTAATGAATGATCTTGGGTGAGTTTCACCACTTTTCTGAGCATCATTTTGTTTTTCCTTGTAAACTGAGAGATCAGAACTAGAATCAGTGATCCTCAAACTATGTTCCCTTGAAGATTAGGGGTTCTACAGAACCCCTACTATGGATATAGGGTAAGGATGAAGGAAGGAGAATATAGAACAGGGGGACACTATTCTCAGAGAAATTTTGATATGGTTTTTGTGTTTGTGTTTCATGTAGGATTTCCTTTGAGAAGTTCTTTTGAATAATATCCACATGGATAAAATTATTCAGATAAAATTATTCATATTTATTCTATGAATCAAATTATTCATACACACACACACACACACACATATATATATATATAAGCATGCCTCTTATTTCATGTGAGCTAGTTCTGATGATCTGAATATATGAAACATGGCATTTAGAAACAATTACTCTGCCTTTTCTCCACTTGTTCTGCCATTGATTTGAATAATAGACAGTATAGGAATGAGCATCAACAAATTCCTTTGCATTAAAGGGGGGTGTGTGTGTGTGTAGTTTAAAAGTGTATGCCACTTTGTGCCTCTACATTTTGAAAAAGTAGAATCATTTATATAGCAGGCAAAATCTCTAACGCTCAGGTGAGTAATGGGTCTTAACGTTTTTCTTTGATTTCATGCTTGCCATCTTCATCACTGTATATTTATAGTTTGAAATCTTCAGGTCAATGCAGATGGATAGTTGCTCAGTGGAAATATGAAGATAGTTTTATCACACTTAGCAAAAAGAATAAACTCACAGTATTAATGATAGTGACATTTGGTCCTTGCTTCATTTGTGTCCCTGTTGATATCAGGTAGTCTCTAGAAGCAAATCTTTATTTCTGGTTCAGTAGTCAAATAAAACTGTTTCCTTTATACAGTGGAAATAGAGGCTAATGTGATAGGAAGGATGCTCATTACCATATATCTCTGAAAAGTAACTCATCCCATTCCTTTCTCACTTTTGCTCTAAGGACTAGAGCAATTATACAATGAGAACTTTAGAAAAATACAAAGTCTTGAATGAATACTGTAGTCTCCTTGTGAGTAATAAATTGTCTTAGTTTTCTTTGCAGTCTGATCACTTAATATGTTTCATAACTCATAGCTGATGCCCAGTAAATGTTTGAATACATAAATTAATGAATAATATATATAATTGTGTGTTTGGACTGACACATAAGATGAGGTGAATGGTACGTAGAGGTGATATTCTATACGTTGAATTCTTTATAACAAACATAATGAAAAACAATGACAAATGTGCATGTACTGCTTCTTCTGTGCTGTGCTGGGCTTGGTTGTCCAGTCATGTCTGACTCTTTGCAGCCCCTTGGACTGTAGCCCACCAGGCCTTTGTCCATGGGGATTCTCCAGGCGAGAATACTGGAGTGGATTGACATGCCTTCCCTCAGGGGATCTTCCCAACTCAAGGATCGAACCCAGGTCTCCCGTACTGCAGGCAGATTCTTTACCATCTGAGCCACCAGTGAAGCCCCAAAATACTGGAGTGGGTAGCATATCCCTTCTCCAGGGGAACTTTCTGACCCAGGAATCGAATCAGGTCTCCTGCATTATAGGCAGATTCTTTACCAGCTGAGCTACCAGGTAAGCCCATATACTGCTTACCTATATATTATTGTATGTAATTCCAACAACTAAAAAAAAAAAAAGTTGACTCTTAAAAATCTTTTTTTTTTCTTTATATTAGTATCAATCAAATACTTTCATTTACTGGGACTAGTCAAGTGTTATAGGAAAGAGTAGTTAGAAATTGAATACGCTTTCCCTTAGTTACAATAACTTTTCTCCTCTGCAACTCATTATAGGTTTTGACACTCATTTTTGAGCCTAAATTTATCTGTGGTCTACACACACCAGGTGATATCTCACTTATATTATTGTAAATTATTTACATCACCAATTCTGGGTCATGAAGCAGAGGTGATGGAATATTTTTACATAAAACTGTTGGGATCATGTTTTATTTTAAGCCTCTTACACTGATCATTTTATTTGCAGAGTAAGTATGTCCTATATTAGCTTCTGAGAGTTTGGATATTAATGCAGTAATGGAATCAGTTAAATAGACACCACTGTTATTGTTTAGTCACTGAGTCATGTCCAACGCTTGCGACCTTATGGACTGTAGCCTGCCAGACTCCTCTGTCCGTGGGATTTCCCAAGCAAAAATACTAGAGTGGATTGCCATTTTCTTTTCCAGGGGATCTTCCAGACCTACTGTATCCCTCCAGATTAATGTTATACCTCATATCTTTGGTAATTGGTGATATATTTGGGTATAATCAGGATAAAGTGTTACGTATTATATATGACTTTGTATAAGTCATTTGGAATTGCTTATATACTTGTGTGCATTTCCCCCAAAAATAACAGTGAGAGTACCAGGTACATTGAGAGTTGGAGATCATCATAATGTTTGGTACTAGGAGATTAACAAACATCAAGTATTAAAAAGTAGCAGTGGAAAAACACTGGGTTTGCAATCTCTCTGACCTGGATTCAAGTCTTGTCTTTTCCAGCTGTCATATGATATTGGAATGCTGTCTCATACACTTGATTGCTTATCCATAAAATGGCATAAAACTCCACATTAGATTGCATAAAGGATTAGAGATAATAAGAGCTATTATTATTCCCTACTATGTTTATTCAAGATGCTGCCTCCCTTATTACTGTTAGAATATTTCTTGTAATTAATATAATGAAAATACTGGCTTAGATAGTGGTTCTCAAATGAGAATGGGGTGAGGTTTGCTATGCCCACCACCCCTCAGAGACATTTGTCAATATCTGGAGACATTTGTGGTTGTCACAAGTTGAGTGATGGTGCTATTGGAATTTACTATGTAGAGTCCAGCTGTTGTTCAGTCACTCAGTCATGTCTGACTTTGTGACCCCATGGACTGCAGCAAGCCAGGCTTCCCTGTCCTTCACTATCTCCTGGAGTTTGCTCAAACTCATGTCCATTGAGTCAGTGATGCCATTCAATCATCTCATCCTCTGTCACCCCCTTCTCAGAGATACTGCTGAACATCTTACAGTACAAAACAACAGTCTTCCATAGCAAGGAAGTATATGGCCCAAATTTTCAACAATATTTAGACTGAGAAAGCTTGACTTAGATGATTTAAGTCAAACCACTCTCTGGAAAATATGCAAGTTGTAATTTAAGTTAACTGCTTTAGACTCCAAGAATTTAAGCTATGATATAACAATACCAAATGGCCTCAGTTTCCTTTCCATTTTATTTACCTTGGTCTTATACTGAAAGAAATTACTCTGCCCTTAATGGAACATAGTAGAAATAGCTCAAGACTTCCAGGTTTTAAGACAGATAAGCGTCTGTGGATGATAATTGCCTCCTGATCAAATTGGCCAAGTAGTTAAGAATTGAAGCTCCCATTGACCTGAATTAGTTATTCTGTGGTCTGTGTGTCGCACCACCTTTTGACTTAGCTATTTTCAGGAAATGAGAGGGATTATGGAGAATCAATGCTGCAGTGGATGACTAAAAGCATAATTACTTTAGCTTAGCACAACTTTCTTTGCTAGCACTAGTTCTGAGTTTATATTATTCATTATATAATCTCATGTATTTTATTCATATCAGTTCAATTTGGGATGTAGTCAAGGGCATTATAAATGATTGATTAGGTTGGGACACAGATGAGACAAGGACCTAATGCCATCTAAATTGATGGTAGGTTTTTTTTTTTTTTATTCCTTTTAAGGAAGTTAAAAAGTATCTTCATGTTGTCACTGAATGTGCACATAGTTCAGCAATGCCCCAGAGATGACAGATTTTAAATATAAGAGGACAGAGATAATAGACATGAAAATCAAAGAAAAACAGATAATTCTGTGAAAATCATGTATTTATTTACCTTTATTCAAAATTCAACACTTTCCAAGATATTCATATTTTATAACAACATGGCTTTTTAAACTCACAAGAAAAAGAAATAGCATTTGGCAGTTAAAATGTGTCTGTTGTGGGTGTGAATGGGACATGTGGAAGGTCCTGTTTCTCTGTTAGAATATGCTCTTTTATTTGCTTCATCCCTAAAGTGGACCCAGACATTTCTTAATGTGTGAGTCTTTCTTATTTTCCCCTAGGCATTAGCATTCTTAGAAACAGAGCGTGGCACAAACTTTCTGTAACCAGCATTGTCTACCCGCCTGAACCCTCAGTGCCTTTACACAATGCAATCTCCCTTCCCTCACAATCTCATCTCATTATCTCTTGGGCCCTTGGATGCTGTGGGCAGAATAGAAAAGCATCACCAAAAGACACAGTAGTGCATCAAATAGGTAAACTCTGAAGGAGGCATGAGGGATAAGCAATGTTATATTGACAAGCTGCACTAGAGGGCAAGAGAGAGAAGAATTCTAGCTTCAGCTATAGTTCTGTAGCAAATACAGAAGGTAAGCTTGTATATTCGCCCTTGGGAGGTTCGTAAATGAAATTTATTTAAAAGCATCTTTCCTGTATAAAGCACTTATGGGAATAAAAATGACTCTACAAAATAGGTTAAAAAAAATCTTCTAGTTTCTATCCAAGAAGAAAAGTCATTGGTTTGTATGAAGAAAACTTTAAACACAGAGAAACACAAAGACACACACATTCAAACTGAAAAACAATTTTTTTAATTGTCTTTTTCGAAACAGATGCACAAGGAAAATATTATAAAACTTTAATAAGGAAAGGAATCTTGAAAAGATCTATGAGCTAGAAAATTCCTTGACCTTTTCCTTTCTGCCATCAGTCGGTTGTATGTCTCTTCCTTCTCCTGATGAGATTTTTTTTTTGACTTGGGAAATCAATGTGGTGACTGTGCCTTTGAACAAAGTACTGTTTTGTGCTGGTATCTTTTACTGTAACAAATATGAATTCAAACGGACAGCAAGGAAGCGGCCCTTTGGAAGCTGCAACACTTGGTTATTTATCTGTTATCAGTCTACTGAACCAGCAAGGGGAGGAGGTGAACCACCCCCTGCTGGGTCCTTAATTCCTACCCCATCTGGGCTAGAAGCTGACAGAGAAGCCTCTCCCTTAAAGTAGCATGCGCCAAAAGCCAATCTCTCTTCTTCTCTGTGTTTCTTTTTAACAAAGGCTTTCTGTCAAATAATCCTGTTTTTGTGACTGGATTTGGGGACTGAGTTTTGAACAGTCTCTAATGGGTTAACTAAATTGGAATGCATTATAAATTCTAAAATCCAAACATATTGGAGACCCTGAATTGACCTGTAGATGTAAAACCTATTAAAAGTGAGTAATTTCAATATAAAATTTATAAATAAGAATATTGACATTTAGGAGATATCAAGAGCTTATCAGAGGGTTTTTATCAAAGAATCATTATTGCTAAGGAATTATTCCTAAGATATTTCTAAGGAATTACTCTTTAGCAATATATATAATTATTATTCCTGAGGAATGCTCCAGAAGAAATAAACTTTTTAGTAACATGTAAAATCAAAAACTATTATAATAAAGTGGATTATTAAACATTTGGAAATTCTAAAATTTCTACTTCTACAGTTGGAAATTTAGAGGAGACACAGTTTTCTAAAATATATTTTCAAGGTGTTATTGCTTTTTTTTTGCAGAAAATAACTGATTTAAACAGTACATTTAATTTTTTTTCCTGAGCGTTTTTTTTCCAGTTGATATATATGAGTAAATACCATCAGTCATATTGCATAAAATAGGAAAAAATATCAATAAAAAATTTGAGATTTCAAATTACAGTTTTCAAACCAGTTTGACATGGAGAATAGAAGCATATTGAACACTCTTCTAAACACTGCTAATCTAGGCCTGATGATTCTATAATACAAAACAGAGTCAACTTCTTGAAAATTTGAATAAACTCACAAAAATTAGGGTGGAATCAAGATCCACAAGCTGCAATCAAGATTGCTGGGAGAAATATTAGTAACCTCAGATATGCAGATGACACCACCCTTATGGCAGAAAGTGAAGAGGAACTAAAGAGCCTCTTGATGAAAGTGGAACAGGAAAGTGAAAAAGTCGGCTTAAAGCTCAACATTCAGAAAACGAAGATCATGGCATCCGGTCCCATCACTTCATGGGAAATAGATGGGGAAACAGTGAAAACAGTGCCAGACTTTACTTTTTGGGGCTCCCAAATCACTGCAGATGGTGACTGCAGCCTTGAAATTAAAAGACGCTTACTCCTTGGAAGAAAAGTTATGACCAACCTAGACAGCATGTTGAAAAGCAGAGACATTACTTTGCCAACAAAGGTCCATCTAGTCAAGGCTATGGTTTTTCCTGTGGTCATGTATGGATGTGAGAGTTGGACTATAAAGAAAGCTGACACCAAAGAATTGATGCTTTTGAACTGTGGTGTTGGAGCTCTTGAGAGTCCCTTGGACTGCAAGGAGATCCAACCAGTCCATTCTAAAGGAGATCAGCCCTGGGTGTTCATTGGAAGGACTGATGCTGAGGCTGAAACTCCAATACTTTGGCCATGTGGTGCAAAGAGCTGATTCATTTGAAAAGACCCTGATGCTGGGAAAGATTGAAGGCAGGAGGAGAAGGGGATGACAGAGGATGAGATGATTGGATGGCATCACTGACTCAGTGGACAGAAGCTTGAGTAAACTCCAGGAGTGGGCAATGGACAAGGAGGCCTGGCGTGCTGCAGTCCATGGTGTCACAAAGAGTTGGACATGACTGAGCAACTGAACTGAAAATAAAGGAGGAGACAGCAGTTGCCCAAGAAAGTGGAAAATCCAAGTTGTCTCTACTTGAAAAGAGGCCCTTTTTTTCTTATGTATACGTCATCCTGCAGTAATTAAGGAAGACTTGAGAAAAATCCTGAGGGAGAACATGGTGCTTTTATTAATGATGCAAGTTCCATTGACTTAACACCTGTAATTAGTTTGTTGGTCTCTTTGCTGCTCCCTTTGGTGGCTGAATTCCCTCCATTCTTCAGAAGTAGCGAGAGAAAGGCTGAGAACACATAGCTTCATTTCAGGGTCTTGGGAGAGGGAATGCAAAGTGTTGGAATACCTGGCAGTTTTGTGATTTTCTAAGAATGGGCTCAGCTCATATGACAAATGGTTTTTGAAGCCTTTGAAGACTGGAAGACAGATAATCAAATTCAGTAAACATCAAATAAAGTTGCTTTGGGAAGTTAGTTAGAAATATTCAGTAGAGTAGATATTTTGTAGTGGCTTCCCTGGTGGCTCAGAGGTTAAAGCGTTTGCCTGCAATACAGGAGACCTGGGTTTGATCCCTAGGTTGGGAAGATCCTGGAGAAGGAAATGGCCACCCACTCCAGTATTCTTGCCTATACAATCCCATGATATTTTGTATTAAACTGGACAACTTTTAAACTTTAAAATATTGTCAGTGTTGTGTGCTTCCAAAAAATCAAA
Source organism: Aepyceros melampus (assembly GCA_006408695.1). Classification (NCBI taxonomy): domain Eukaryota; kingdom Metazoa; phylum Chordata; class Mammalia; order Artiodactyla; family Bovidae; genus Aepyceros; species Aepyceros melampus. Next base: position 99,682 of record SJXQ01007679.1, on the reverse strand, counting down.
GCCTACACACACACTTTTTTTTTTTTTTAATGTAATATTTCCCTCGTGATGTTTCAAAGCAGACTCTATTGAGTCAACTCATGATTACTTACCTCTCTCAAATATTTTCCACCTGGCATTTGGCAAAGAAAGAGAAGCATAATCTTGAACACTTCTTAATAACGTTGAGTATGAAGTTTTCAGCTTAAAACACACAAATATATGTCTTAAGTAATCTTTTCAGCTGATCAAGGCACTGACTTTTCCATAAAGAAATGTGTCTTCTTCTTCACCCCATGGTGTGTGTGAAAGTCACCCAATCATGCAGCTCTTTGGGACCCCATGGACTGTGGCTCACCAGGCTCCTCTGTCCATGAATTTTCCAGGAAAGAATACTGGAGTGGATTGCCATTTCCTTCTCCAGGGGATCCTCCTGACCCAGAGATCGAACCCATGTCTCCTGCATTGCAGGCAGATTCTTTACCACCTGAGCCATCAGGGAAGCTCACCCCATGGTGGGATATTCAGATAACATCACTAACAACAGAAGATTTCTCATAAATTCAAGAACCTAGAGCATGTATGCCCAGTTTACAGGAAGGAACAACTTCTGGTGTTTACAGTTCTTTAGATTTCTAAGGTAAAATGCCTTTGTAAATTGGTTAACACCCATGAAATACAAATGTAACTTTCATATTAAAGCAGCATTGTTAAATGTGAAAAAAGGAATAAAGTTAAAAAAAACTAAATTATTTATATAAGGTAACCATATTGTTTACCATATTCCATAAACAAATATTAAAATATATTTAAGAGGTTGTTCCTTAACTGTGAAAGAGATAATGCACAAGAAGGAAAAGGTGAAAGAAAAAAAAATTCACAAATTATTTATATTAGTATTTACAAGATTAGAAGACTGTGTGAAAAGTGAAAGTGAAAGTGAAGTCGCTCAGTGGTATCCAACTCTTTGTGACCCCACGGACTGTAGCCTACCAGGCTCTCCGTCCATGGGATTTTCCAGGCAAGAGTCCTGGAGTGGGGTGCCATTTCCTTCTCCAAAAGACTGTGTGACCCTGCTGATTAGTAGGACCTGTGCCCTCCGTGCCTGCAGGTGGCGCTAGTAGGTAACTGGTCTGTTGCCAGTAGGCTCACTGGAAAGTACCAGGCACTCTCCCAGTCTTCTTCAACCTGTAAAGTGATAGAGCACACCTCCCTCAGGCCTGAATACAGAGTTAGATTCTGCATATGCAAGAAATACAGGAGGCAGTCATACTTCTGGCCCCCAAAAGTCAAATATTGAATTTAACCAACTGAGTAAAGGCAAACCTTCGTTAAATCTGTCCAAGGGGCAGAGGGTCAGATTCTTTTTTCGGTATCTTGACTGCAGCAGTGTTTTGGATGTGCGATGCTGGAATAACCTAATTGAAATGCTATAGTTCAAAACTAAGATTTTTGAGTACTAAAATGGATTTGGGGAGTGCATGAGAAATCAATGAAGTACTAAGAGTATTATTTTCATGTTTTACTTGAAATATTGTACAGTTTATATATATTTATTTCTATAGTATCTGGGAGACTCTCATCTACCAAGCAATGTGACAGGAACTATATCACTCATTTAATTCTCACATATACACAAAATGAAGTAAATTGATCATCTCCAATTTATAACTGAGAAAGCTGAAGCTGAAAAGGCTGATGAATTTGGTTCGGCTCTCATAGCTAGTGTGTAGTATAGTTAGAAGTTACACCAGTTCTCTTTGGAGTTAAAACCTGTGTTCTTCTCACCAAACCAATAAGAACTTCATTGTTTCATGTTTTTAAAGCCAACTGTTCTCTGTTGCTTTGTTCTTAATTATTTAATATGCTTGAATGTTTGGTTTTTCACTAGTGTTAACTGGCTAAATATTAATTACCCGAAACTAGACTTTTACTTTGATCAGAAAAAAAAGTAACAGTCTAGTGGATGCTTTTTGATACTGTTGGTTTTAAGAATGTCCTTTGTAAAATTAGATAAAATGTTCATTTGTAATAAATATTATGGCATAAATGTAATACTTTCAAACAGAAGTTCTTTTTCTTCAAGTTTAGACTTGTAGAGTTAAAGTTATACTCATCACATGAATATGATCACTATCCTATAAAGAGCCTAATAATTAAAAAGAAGTGTATTGGTTGTTACTTTTATGAAAAAATTGAGAATGGCTTTAAAAAATATCTAACACTAAGCAAGAGACTATCTTGAATTTGAATGGTGTGAAATTTGGAAAAGTTTACAACTCTGAACTCATTGGAAAGACTGATGCTGAAGCTTAGTACTTTGGCCACCTGATTTGAAGAGCCGACTCATTGGAAAAGCCCCTGATGCTGGGAAAGATTGAGGGCAGGATGAGAAGGGGATGACAGAGGATGAGATGGTTGGATGGCATCACTGACTCAATGGCCCTGAATCTGAACAAACTCGGAGATAGTGACAGAAAGGGAAGCCTGGCATGCTACAGTTCATGGGGTTACAGAGTCAGACACGATTTAGTGACTGAACAATAATGAGATATGTATTGTCTGAGAGTCTGTTATTCTGTGCCCTCTGCTCTTTAATTAAATGCTCAGGTAGAAATATCAGGAGATTCAGAGAAAGAACATTTTTGAACATCTGTTATGTGCCAATGACTATGCTGGGGTGTTTCTGATTTCATTGCCATGTTAAGCTCAGGTAAGATTGGTAAGCTCAGGTGGGAAATGGGATTGAGTGAGCAACTGAAGTGAGTGAAAGTTGCTCGATCATGTCTGACTCTTGGCAACCCCATGGACTGTAGCCTTCCAGGTTTCCCGTCTCCATGGAATTCTTCAGGCCAGGATACTGGAATGGGTTACCATTTCCTTCTCCAAGGGATCTTTCTAATATAGGGATTGAACCCAGGTCTCCTGCATTGCAGGCAGATTCTTTACTATCTGAGCCACCAGGGAAGCCCCAAATTAGTATTACTTCTCCTCAGTAGAAGGAGAAGGAAAACTGAACGTAGAGATCTGGTGTTTTGGGAAAGGCACAATGGGTTTTTAAACCTACATCTCTGTTGCCATAGAGGCTTGGCATTTTCCCACCACTGCAGTCTTTGTGGGGTTGCAGATGGATCACAGACTTCACTGACTTTCCTTTTTTGTGCTCACAAAATAGATGTTTCAGTAACATGAGGGGGAAATGTAAGAAAAGCTGAGAAAATCAGCGATTTACATTTTAGACTGCCTCACTTAATACTTGAAATCAGTTGCTAACATACTATACATAGTTTGCATACATGTAAATTGAATTCAGTTTTCTTTTTATGTTGACTGCCATGTTAGTATCAGTAGGGTGACATCGTTTAATTTTCGTGGGTCTTCAGTAGACAGTGGTTCTTAATCATTTAAACTTTACACTCCCCATTTAGCTTTTCAAGTGAGACCTGTAAAATATTTATATATGTGTGTGTGTGTATATATATATATATATATATATATATATATTTAAACTTTTTTCCCTCATCTATTTCATTTATTTTCCATCTCTCCCCTCTGGTAACCACCTGTTTGTTCTCAATGTTTATGGCTATGTTTCTGTTTTATTTTTATGTGTTATGTTTACATTTTTAAGTAAGAAATTAAAGTGAAAGTGTTTGTGGTTCAACTGTGACCAATTCTTTGCGACCCCATGGACTGTAGCCAACCAGGCTCCATTGTCCATGGTATTCTCCAGGAAAGAATACTGGAGTGGTAGCCATTCCCTTCTCCAGGGGATCTTCCTAACCCAGGGATTGAACCTGCAGCTCCTGTATTGCAGGCAGATTCTTTACCCTCTGAGCCACCAGGGAAGCCCATTTTAAGTATACTTATATTTTAAGAGAATACTTCTGTAAATTCTTTGTGGATACCAGAAGTCTTTCTTTAACCACTCCCTCATAATTTAGGTGAGATTAAATTAAATTATCTGCTTCTAATGAATGTAACTTTCTTAGAGCTCTATAAAGAAAAATCCTGAAGAAGCCTTGTGAGGCCTACTAGCAGTCTAAAGATAGAGAAGTCAATTTAAAATAGCATGTTTTGATGAGGAGATGAAAACAAACAAAAAAAAACTCCATGTCAGAGCTATCATGATATATAAGTGGTATGGTCTAAGGCTATATTTTTCAAAAATTTCAAAAGTATGATTTATTGAATATTAATCTTGTGAATCTGCCATCCTTTAATTACACATACATACACACATACAGACACAAAAGCACAAGCTTTTTGTTTAAAAATTACCTGAAATTAATGTTAACCTGTTAAATGCTGTGGTAAGCCTAATAGAGAGCTTTTTTTTTAAATTAAAAAATATTTTATTGAAGTATAGTTAGTTTATAATGTTGTATAAGTTTCGCATATATAGCAAAGTGATTGTGTATGTGTGTATATTAGAGTAGGCAATGACAACCTGCTCCAGTATTCTTGCCTGGAGAATCCCATGGACAGAGGAGCCTGGTGGGCTATGGTCTGTGGGGTCTCAAAGAGTCAGACATGACTGAAACAACTGAGCACAGCACAGCTCATATTCATATATAGAATTCTATTATAAATTGTTACAACAGTTGGTCTTTGTTTGCCTTTTTTATATATAGTAATGTATATAGGTTAATCCTAAAGTCTTAATTTATACCTCTTCCTCCCTATCCCTTTTGATAATCAATTTCTTTTCCGAGTCAGTTTCTGTTTTGTAAATAAGTTCACTTGTATCATTTTTTTAGATTCCCTATGTAAGTGACATTATATGTTTGTCTTTGACTTACTTAATATGATAACCTGTAACTTTACTCATAGTGTTTCAAATGTCATTATTCCATTCTTTTTTATGGCTGAGTAATATTCCATTATCTAAATATGCCACATCTTCTTTATCTATTCATTTGTTGATGGACATTTAGGTTGATTTCATGGCTTAGATATGGGGAAGAGTGCCATTATGATAATTGGGGTGCATTGTCTTCTTAAACTAAAATTTTCTCTGGATATCTGACCAACAGTGAGATTGTAATATCATATAGTAACTCTATTTTTAGCTTTTTGAGGAACCTCATACTGTTTTCTGTAGTGGCTGCACTAGTTTACTTCTCTACCAATAGTATAGGAGAGTTCCTTTTGCTTCACACCCTCTCCATCACTTATTATTTGTAGACTTTTTAATGATGGCCATTCTGACTGGTGTGAGGTGACACTTTATCATAGTTTAGAATTGCATTTCTCTAATAATTAGCAAATCATTCCTTATTGACAGATGCAGATGTAAATTGAAGAAAGTAGGGAAAACCACTAGACCATTCAGGTATGACCTAAATCAAATCCCTTGTGATTATACAGTGGAAGTGACAAATAGATCCAAGGGATTTAATCTGAAGAACTGCGGATGGAGGTTCATGACATTGTACAGGAGGCAGTGACCAAGACCATCCCCAAGAAAAAGAAATGGCAAAAAGGCAAAATGGTTGTCTTACAAATAGCTGCAGAAAGAAGAGACATGAAAGGCAAAGAAGAAAAGGAAAGATACACCCATTTGAATGCAGAGTTCCAAAGAATAGCAAGGAGAGAAAAGAAAAACTTCCTTGGTGATTGGTGCAAAGAAATCAAGGAAAACAATAGAATGGAAAAGACTAGAGATCTCTTCAAGAAAATTAGATATACCAAAGGAACATTTCATGCAAAGATGGGCTCAATAAAGGACAGAAATAGTATGGACCTAACTGAAGCAGAAGATATTAAGGAGAGGTGGCAAGAATACACAGAAGAACTATATAAAAAAGATCTTCATGACCCAGATAATCACGATGGTGTGATCACTCACATAGAACCAAACATCTTGGAGTGAAAAGTCAAGTGGGCCTTAAGAAACATCAATAAGAACAAAGCTAGTGGAGGTGATGGAATTCCAGTTGAGCTATTTTAAATTCTAAAAGAATGTGCTGTCAAAGTGCTGTACTCAATATGCCAACACATTTGGAAAACTCAGTAGTGGCCACAAGACTGGAAAAGGTCTGTTTTCATTGCAATTCCAAAGAAAGACAAAGCCAAAGAATGCTCAAACTACCACACAATTGCACTCTCAGTTACACATGCTAGTAAAGTAATGCTCAAAATTCTCCAAGCCAGGCTTCAACGGGACATGAGTCGTGAACTTCCAGATGTTCAAACTGGATTTATAAAAGGCAGAAGAACCAAAGACCAAATTGCCAACATCCGTTGGATCATCAAGAAAGCAAGAGAGTTCCAGAGAAAATTCTACTACTGCTTTATTGACTATGCCAAAGCCTTTGATTGTGTGGATCACAACAAACTGTGAAAAATTCTGAAAGAGATGGGAATACCAGACCACCTGACCTGCCTCCTGAGAAACCTGTATGCAGGTCAAGAAGCAACAGTTAGAACTGGACATGGAACAACAGAGTGATTCCAAATCAGGATAGGAATATGTCAAGGCTGTGTATTGTCACCTTGCTTACTTAACTTCTATGCAGAAGTTAAAATGCTGGGTTGGAGGAAGCACAAGCTAGAATCAAGGCTGCTGGGAGAAATATCAATAACCTCAGATATGCAGATGACACCATCTTTATGGCAGAAAGTAAAGAAGAACTAAAGAGCCTCTTGATGAAAGTGAAAAAGTTGGCTTAAAACTCAGCATTCAGAAAACTGAGATCATGGCATCTGGTCCCATCACTTCATGGGAAATAGATGGGGAAACAGTGGAAACAGTGTCAGACTTTATTTTTTGGGGCTCCAAAATCACTGCAGATGGTGATTGCAGCTATGAAATTAAAAGACGCTTACTCCTTGGAAGAAAAGTTATGACCAACCTAGACAGCATATTAAAAAGCAGAAACATTATTTTGCCAACAAAGGGCCATCTAGTCAAAGCTATGATTTTCCCAGTAGTCACATATGGATGTGAGAGTTGGATTATAAAGAAAGCTGAGCACCGAAGAATTGAAGCTTTTGAACTGTGGTGTTGGAGAAGGCTCTTGAGAGTCCTTTGGACTGCAAGGAGATCCTGATTGCAGCTATGAAATTAAAAGACGCTTACTCCTTGGAAGAAAAGTTATGACCAACCTAGACAGCATATTAAAAAGCAGAAACATTATTTTGCCAACAAAGGGCCATCTAGTCAAAGCTATGATTTTCCCAGTAGTCACATATGGATGTGAGAGTTGGATTATAAAGAAAGCTGAGCGCCGAAGAATTGAAGCTTTTGAACTGTGGTGTTGGAGAAGGCTCTTGAGAGTCCTTTGGACTGCAAGGAGATCCAACGCATCCATCCTGTAGGAAATCAGTCCTGAATATTCATTGGAAGGACTGAAGCTGAAATTCCAATACTTTTTTTAGTTGATACAAAGAATTGACTCAATGGAAAAGACCCTGATGCTGGGAAAGATTGAAGACATGAGGAGAAGGGGATGACAAAGGATGAGATGATTGGATTGCATCACTGACTCAATGGATATGAGTTTGAATAAGCTTTGGAAGTTGATGATGAACAGGAAAGCCTAGTGTGCTGCAGTCCATGGGGTCACAAAGAGTTGGACATGACTGAGCAACTGAACTGATTAATTATCAATATTGAACATCTTTTTCATGTGCTTGTTGACTATCTGTGTGTATTCTTTGAAAAGAAAATATATTTCAGTCTGCACATTTTTAAATTTTTATTTATTTGGGGGGGCATTAAGCTGTATGAGTTGTTTGTATATTTTGGAAAGAGTCTCCAAATTTATTTGACTGCAGAACTTCCCTTTCATGATACCTATTAGTAGCATCTAGAATTAGAATTCACATTGGAAAATACTGTTCTAAAGACATATCCAAAGCCACAATAGAGAGGTATTTACCCAGTTTGAAAGGATTTTTGGAAGAAAAATAGATTAAGAGGAATTTGAAATCATTTAGGTAAGAAATAGTTAGGGCCAAAGAATGGGATAGACTCTGGGGATAATACCTGATACCCAGGATAGAATGGATCTGATAGAGAAACAAGTAGATAAAAAGGAAAGAGTCACACTACCAGGTCTAACTAGAGTGGCTGGTTAAACAGTGGTATCATTACTTGACAAAGCGACATCAGAAAGAGGAATTACTATGGTAAATGCAAGAAGTTAACTTTTGGACAGTTGGCTGGAAATACTTGGAGTTCATCCAGGTTATTTTTTTCCCCTGGAAGCTGCAAACAGGTTTGGAACATTAAAAAAAAAAAAAAAAAAAGTCTCAGGAAAGATAAAGATGGTAAAGTCATCAGGCTGTATGAAGCTTCTGGGAGATGGATGAGACTGTGAATGACTTCATCTTCAACTGGTAGGGATCCAATTACTTCATTAAATACATTATGTGAAGCAAGATGCTAAAAATGAAAGTACAATTTGAACCAGAAATTCTGTTTTTTGAAAAATATAGAAGATAAATGAAAGAATATAAAATTACTGACATATTAAGTATTTTATCTATTACATGTAGCAAAGGATACACAATGCTGAAACTGCAGTTTTTATCTACAGAGAAACAGGCCAAATTTAAGAATATTAGTGTTTGAAGATGTTTAAACTTCTCTATGGGGTTATGCCAACAAATATTGCATTAAGCTTATATAAATACATTAATCAAGAAAAGGGTATTGAATAATGATTCATCTAGAACTTAAATAATTCTGTGATGTATTTGAAGCAGACTGACAACATTATAGGAAATAGTAAATGCATTTCCTGTTAAGCGTTGGCTTGGTTCATTTACAGTAATGCCCTGTTCCTGCTCAACTGTTCACTTGTGTCTGAAACTTGTATATTTATATTCAATTCAATTATCAGTGCTGCCCACTGGTAAATGGCATGTTTAAGAAGAGTTTGCATGCTTTCAGGTTAAGTGAACCTTGAGCTGCTATCACTTCCCATTTCAAGAGAATAATAATAAGAGTACTGGCTATTGTATGCCAAGTGCCTATTTAGTGTCGTACTTTAGTAAGAGCTTTGCACATATTCTGCAAAGCAACTTTGTAAAGTGAGTTTGATTATTGTCCTTTAAAAACCTAGAAACTGAAGCTCTGAGAGTTATATTCAGTTAGAAAATCAGTAAGTGATAGAGCTCAATTTTGATTAGTGGGTTGAATGGTTCCACAGTCTGCAGTCTTTCCATTGCCTGGCAATTCTTAAACATGGAAAGCCTGTTTTAAAAAAAAAAAAAAAAAGCAAGGAGGAGCGTGGAATGATCCATTTCCATAGCAGTTAATACTCTCCCATAGAGTTACATTTATATGCAAAGAATCATACTATATATTTCCCTAATTTTTTAATAGCAGTTAATGGAAACTAATACACATGAGCAAGATTTCCAGTTTTTGAGCTTTTCTTAATTCTCAGAAAACCAGTTAAGCAATGGTGAGCAATGATTTTAAATATTGCAAAAGATAAGGAATGAATTGTTTAAAAAAAATTATACATGTGTAAGGACTGCCGGATATTGTCTCCACTTTGAAAATGATTTTATCTCTATGAAGAAACACTAGCTGGCACTGTCTTTTCCAGAAATGTCCTATTAAAGCTTTTTTTTTTTTTTTTAAGGAAAGAAAGTAGAGAATACATTTAATATTTCACAAAAACTGCTCTGCTTTGCCTTTTAGAAGTAATTGGAGGAAGATAATCAGTCAGCAAACCATTTATTCAAAATCTATTAAACAAATTAACTCACCATTGATTAGTTTCTCATAGAGTATGATGAGCTGGTGAACTAAACCGAGGATTCTGACATCAGAGAAATACAGAACTCTTCTTTACCCAAGAAAGTTCTTGATTCTAGTTTCATTTACGGTATTCAATGAAATTGATTGTGCTTCCATATCAATTATGTATAGAATTATGCTTTGGGGGATTTGTATTTAAAATTATTGACTATCGTCTTATAGACCTGTTATTAATAAAAATTAGGAGGAGGCTTCCCTTGTAGCTCAGTTGGTAAAGAATCTGCCTAAAATGTAGGAGACCCGGGTTTGATTCCTGGGTTGGGAAGATTCCCTGGAGAAGGAAATGGCAACCCACTCCAGTACTCTTGCCTGGAGAATCGCGTGGACAGAGGAGCCTGGCAGGCTACAGGCCGTGGAGCTGCAAGTGTCAAACGTGACTTGGTGACTAAACCACCACAACCACTTCAAAATTTGCCAACTTTATTCTTCATTAACATCTCTTTTTCTTATTAAAATGAATCTTACAGATAAGTAAGGTATGTAGATTTGAAAACAAATTTAGCTAAAGGAAGAAGATATCTGGAAATATTTATATAGAATTGCCTTAACTGGTAACAACATGCATTAAGAAATGTGTTATATAAAAGCAACTTTCCTTATCTCTAGGTGAAATATCTATAGTCATGCTAAATTTTTTTGATAAGTTTTGACATTTCAAAATGAAAGCTATTTTAACAAAACCACATTTCAAGAAAAGTACTTCAACATTTTAAATGCTACTTAATGTGGTGAATTTTTGTTTGTTTGTTTTTCTTACAGATAGGGATTTTGACTTTTTTTGTATATTACAAGAAAAATTTATACTGAGAATAATAATATAAATTAAATGCCTGCATATCAGAAGTAGAAAATGATGAAACAAATAGCATGCAAATATATCCTTTAACAGTATAAATGAGTCATCTATAATATGTTATCATAGCAAATGTTTTTCCATTCACTGTATTTGATCAAACCAAAGAGATCACTATTTAAAATCTTCTTTACAAACAAATCTGAAATGCACATATCTTTAGAGTGAATTATTTTCAGAAATGTTTTACTGACCATGATTGCCTTTTAACTCAAAACTCATCATAAAAGGAAGTGATAACAAACCTTAGTACTTCTACAATGTTTTTTTTTTTGGCATCCAAATAGCTCACCTAATTAATTCTAATTAATCTTTAAAACACCCTTTGAAGGGGCAAATTTGCTAGAACTGTTCCCCCATACTTATATAATTAATATGATCATATACATATATATTGAAAACACTGCCAAGTCACCTCAGTTGTTTCGGACTCTTTGCAACCCCATAGACGGCAGCCTGCCAGGCTCCGCCGTCCCTGAGATTCTCCAAGCAAGAACACTGGAGTGGGCTGCCATTTCCTTCCCCAATGTATGAAAGTGAAAAGTGAAAGTGAAGTCGCTCAGTCGTGTCCGACTTTTGGTGACACCATGGACTGTAGCCCACCAGGCTCCTCTGTCCTTGGGATTTTCAGGCAAGAGTACTGGAGTGGGGTGCCATTGCCTTCTCCAACTGAAAACACAGTTGTATCTTATTTTTTAAATTTGTAGCTTCAAATAATGCAAATTGTATAACTTTGGTGAAAAAATAATGTAAAATGAGAAAATATTTAAAATCATACCTGTTGACATTTTAGAAGGAAATCAGACTTGAACTTTCATTTTCCCGTCTGTGTCTGGAAAATATGTGAAACAGTAGAGTGTTATGCTGGAGAACATGGCCCAGCCCTGAGGGACCCCGAATTGTAGCCTTAGTTTTTTCATTAAATACATGTCTGACCTTGTAACTTACTTTTCTCAGTTATAAGGTAGCAATAATGTTGCATGCCTGGCCTTTATCACAGGGATATTTGAGGGTTGTGACAAACACACAACATATGTGACAATATACATGAAACTATTACTTTAAAGCATTTTAAGTATCAATATTTTAAGTATCAATTATATAAGTATGAAGCTAAAGATAATGTATAAAAGCATATCTTTGTGATAGAAATAGTTTAGTGGACTTGTCCTTTAATCAATTTATTTAACATTAAATGTATTAAAATGTATTTATTGAGTGTCTTTTACTCCAGAGAGCACACATGACTGACACATGACGGACATGTATAAGGCTGCATACATATAAGAAGCAGATATTAAAGGTGAGTCCACTGAGCTGGGTATATTCTGGCAATAAATGTCTTAATCAGTACATTAAAAGGAGGACACCTGGGACTGGCAGTCCTTTTGAATGGATGATCTAATTTATAACAGTGAAGATATGTAAGTCTCGTCCTCTTCCTCGTGTTTAATTGCAACATCTAAAAGATTATCAGAACAAAGCATAGCACTGACCACAGTCATGCAATGACCTATGTGGTAATCACCTCCGGAACTCCATCCACTGACCTGAGCCTCATACCTCTTCATCTGAAATGCACAGTTTGAGAAACGCTGCCTTATAGTCCAAAAAGCTTTCGGACTTTTCAGAGTGGAAGAACTCTCAGCTTGGCATGGCCATCCTCATTTGTCTTTCTTGATTTCTCCTCCTAATTTGTAGATTACTTCTTCTGAGGCTCATTTACCTGGTTGCTCCATATCTGTCAGACCCCTAAAACTGGGCCTTTTCTCTTTTCTCTTTGTGTCAACTACCAGGTCATCTCATTCATTCCAATGACTGCAAAGCCATCAACTCTCAAATTAACTGTCAATTTCACATCTCTTGCCTACTGTTCTCCCTTGACCTCTAGAATTGTATCTTCAGTACCTACTCATCATCTCAGCTTGCATATGTCAAGTATATCTCAAACTTAAGAAGTCCAAACCACGTTCCTGACTCTCTCCTATCTTGGATCCATTCCATCTTCAGTCTGTTTAGTCAGTAAGTGGCAATTCCACTTTTCCAATTATTGAAACAGTAGTCTCAGGGTCATCCTATATTATTTTCAATCTCATATATTCTACCTATCCTATCTGCTCTACTTTCAAATTACATCCACAACTTAACCCCGTCTCATTACATCAATTTTAATATACCATTCAGTTGTGGTTCTCAAATTTTACTAGGAATCAAAATTACCCTAAAGTCTTCAAGTATAGATTTTAGGGCTCCTCTTCTGGAGCTTATGATTCAGTTAGTAGGGTCACAGAAATTGTACTTCCCGTTAAGTCCCCAGGTGGTATGACTGCTGATTGTTTGAGAACCATTCCTTGAGAGCCTGTGATAGAGAACTTAAGGTATCATCTGCTGACCAACACTATCAATATGACTGGAGAGCCTGTCAGAAATGCAGAATTTCAGGCTCCACTTAGACCCACAGAATCAGAATCAGAATGCTTGTATTACCATGATACCAGGGTAATTCTATGTATGACAGTCATGAAAACACTGATGAAAAATATTCTTTTTACATTTCAAGTCACATATTATTCCTTTACTCAAAAATGGATTTCTATCTCAATAGACATACAACTGTAAATACTAACCAAGTTTAGAAAATTCTGCATCATCTCACCTGGTGTGAATCCCTCTACTTTCTCTCTAACTATGCGTCCCTTTCACTGCCTTCCTGCGGCAGTGGTCTCCTTGCTCTTCCTTGAACCTCAGCTATGGTCTGACTCAGTGCCTTGATACTTAACTTTCTCCCAGTCTGGAATGCTTTTTCCCTAGTAACCATGTGGCTTATTTCCTCACTTCCTTTGGCACTCTGCTCAAAAGCCTCCTTATCAGCGAGGACCCTTTTACCAAATATCTGATGACAATAGTTCTCCTCTCTAACCTAACACTCCATTTATTTCTTAACCTGCTTTAGTTTTCTACATAGCTCTTATCATGATCTGATGTACTATATATTTATCTGTTTACTAGCTAAGTTTATTTCTGGAACATAAGTTCTTTTGCTGTAGGTATTTTGACTCTTGATCACTTTTGTATGTCCAGTGCCTATACCAGTGCTAGAGACATTCGAAATGGCATAAAATTTGTTGAATGGATAAACAAGATTTCAAAATCTTTTCCCAGGACTGAATTTTGATAGGGAAAATATGAGATCATGCTAGTATTGAAAAGGGAGAAAAGAAATAAATAATAAGGTTAGGCTTAGGATTTTATAAACAAAGAGAGTATGACCGGAAGAGAGATTTTTCCCCACAATTTTTCTTAGGTTTTTATTGATGAGAATATTGGTTTGCAGTTTTTGTATAGTTCTTAAATATAAGGCATATTTTCCCTAATTTCATACATCAGCATAGGATGAAGAACATAATGATGGAAATTTACTAATACATTGATTGTGTGCTGAAGTAAATTCATATCAGTGGGCCCATTTGTGACTACTTTTGGCTAAACAATTTTAAGTTATTAGTGATAATGTACAGCAGTGTGTACTGTTGGGAGAAGGCCACCAGTGATAAGTTGTGGAGATATGTGTGATGTTTGTTTTTATTTAATGCATTTGTTAATGACCTAGAAGGAAGAGTGAGAAGTTCATTACTTAAATTCACTGGTTGACTAAATTGGGAAGTGCCAGTGACACCTAAAAAGAAAAAAAAAAAAGGATTTAGAGGTGTCAGAATAGAGGGACTGTTAAGAGTTTCATCTGCAAGACAAATTCAGATTTAAATATGTGGGGCATATTTAAACAGTTCTCTGTGATATTAATCTATGTTTGATGTTAGCATTGATAATGTTTGGAGAATAATATCTTGTGGCTGAATTCTGATTCATCTGCATCACGAGTGGCTCAACCACTGCCATTATGTACAATAACCGATCACAGAGATCCTATATGTAGCAAAAGACAATTCTTATTTCTAAACTATAATTTTATTTGTATTTAAATATGTGTCAAGATATTACATGGGAGTGGCCCATATGAGGAAGCCAGTCAATCCTAAAGGAAATTAACTCTGAATATTCACTGGAAGGACTGATGCAGAAGCTGAAGCTCCAATACTTTGGCCACCTGATGTGAAGAGTTTACTCATTGGAAAATATCCTTATGCTGGGAAAGATTGAGGGCAAGAGGAGAAGGGGGTGACAGAGTATGAGATGATTGGATGGCATCATTGATTCAATGGACATGAGTTTGAGCAAACTCTGGGAGACATTGAAGGACAGGGAAGCTAGGCATGCTGCAGTCCTTGTGGTTGTAAAGAGTAAGACATTACTGAGTGAGTAAACAGCAACAAAAATATAAGGAAACAAGCAGTGTTCTGAACAAATAATTCTTCCTAAGTGAAGGGACTGAGGGCACTTTAGACAATGGGTCAGAATTGGAGGCAGAGGTGACTTCTGAGCTCAGAACTTCATTCAGATTGTATTTTGGCCTAATCTCCATTAGATTTTTATGGATACTAAATAAAACTTAAATATTTTGGTATTTAAATCAGATAATCTCCAACTATACATAATTGGTCATAAATGATCAGGAATTTATAGTTTCCTTTATTTCAACTAATGAGCTGTTGGTATAAGAATCTTGAAGTCATTTAAGATACTAGCTAACCTGCTTCTTGGGGTGTGAGCAGTTGTAGTCACAAGAGATCCTACTAGTCAGTGCAGGCTGGCGTTCCTGAGTCCCTGCTTAGGAATCACTGGTGGCGGTGGATGCAACACTTGCTTCTGCCGAGTGCTGGCAATGGACATGGAGTTTCTAGTAAAAGTTAGCTGCTGGGGGAAAAGAGAAGCAAACAAATCTCAAAAAGTGCCCTGGAAGACTAATCCATGAATGAAATGTAAGGTTTCTCTGAAATATTCAATGGTTCCTGCAGAGCAGATACTTGAGGTCAGAAACATTACTTTACAAGCCTTATTTTCAAGTTTAGAGTTTGCCTTAGACTGTTGTGACACAGGAAATATGGATATACTTGGTACCGTGGGGACATAAGCAGGGCAAAATTAGGATCTGAAGGAGTTCAGGAATTCTGTGTTTTGGCTGAAGACTGCAATTGCTCTTTTACTGGATTTATGCCAACAGATTGTATTCTCAGATGTTGACAGGAGCTGGTTTGGAAAGTTCAGAATGATGGTGGAACCATGGTGTCGTTGTTGTTTATCATGTGTCAATGTGGGAATATTTAGGAAAACACATTGTTAACACGTCCTCAAACTAGAGCACTCAGAAAACCAAGAATTCTCAATTCGGAGGGCCAGTAAAACTTTGACTCTCGCATTCTGCAGCCTTAGGTAGAATAAAGCAAAAGAGAGATGCAGGCATACCAGCACAGCAGCCTCCCATGTCGACTGTCCCTGTTGCAAACTATGTGTGAATGGTATTAATCAACACACTCAATCACTCCGATTCTTCGCTGCCTGAGGTATATAATAACAGAATTGCACCAGATGCTCTTCAATGCTCTTTTCCTAATGTACATTTTATTATATTGCTATATTGATACTTTTAGTGGAATGTTAGATGGTGTTTACATATTTCACTTCAGCAGAGATCGATTTTGTAAATGAAAGAATAAAAGTATCAACAAATACAAACTAACATTAACAATTCCCTGGTGGCTCAGACAGTTAAGAGTCTGCCTGCAATCAGGAGACCTGGGTTAGATCCCTGGTAGGGAAGATCCCCTGGAGGAGGGCATGGCATCCTACTCCAGTATTCTTACCTGGAGAAACCTTCTGGACAGAGGAACTTGGCAGGCTACAGTCTATGGAGTTACAAAGAGTCAGACATGACTGCATGACTAAGCACAGCACCATTATTGATAATGTATGGTCATTGTGGGTCAGACACTGTGCTAAGGATTTTTCATGGATTATCTGATTTAAGTACCAAAAATATTAAGTTTTATTTAGTATCCATAATACAGTTTAGAATGACAGAACCGGGAGGGCTAAAATTGGACAATTTTGGAAGTTATCATTTCTATCACCACCGTCAGTTGTACACAGTGGATTTTTCTGGTATAGAGGAAAGTTTTCCTACCTTTATTTTTCAATTAATAGAAGAGACAATGTATAAAATGGAAATAAAGACATATAAGTGCAGTACACAAATACAGTCAGTGTGATTGTTTTTAGCAGAAGCATAATATTGGAAATAATACAGGAGGCTGTCTCATGTAACCAAGAAAGTACCATCAACATAATTCTCTTTTTCTGTAAAACTGAAAAGGAAAGAGAGCGTAGGTGAATTTTGTCAAGCTCCCCATTGTCACTCTATTTCAAAACATTTCTCGAAAGGCTGGTTCCCATGCCATCTTCCTGGCCTGCCATCTTCCTGGCTTTGCATCATGTTTAAATTTATGTTGACCACCTAAGAGAAGTATTGCTAGATTAAAGCATTTTTTCCAGTCTTTATAAAAAAACAAAAACACAACAAAGCATAGTGTAGAGGCCACTGATTTTTATCCACATGTTCTCTCTCTAGTATTTCAGAAACTTTATTCAAAGTAGTTGGTAGCTCTAGAGTCATTGTCACAGCTGCCAGGTTTCTCTCACCTGGAGTAAATAGTCAACCATCCTTAATAAATGATTTATAGCAGAGCAAAAAGAGCTCTTAGACACGTGGAGAGGGGCATAAATGTGCTGTATTGAGCAGCTGAGGACGTTTCTTGACAGATTTTGTTTTAGGTAAAAATGTAAGACATTTTCTTCTACAGATTTCTTAAAACATATATTGTAAGGGAAAGAAAATCCATATGGTATTGATTTATTTAAATGTTTTAAAAATTAGATATTGGGAAAGCCTTTTATATTTGTATTATTCTTAGAGAACAATTTATTTCACCAAGAATCAAGAGAAGGGGAAAAAAAAACTTGAAAATTCATGTTTAGTTCCAAATTTAAAGTCAGATTTGACATGGTTTTTAAAACATGACCAAACAAAAATAAGTCTGTGGTTTCAAAGAACAAAGTAAGCTTTAGGGGGAGGCAGGCAAGCTGTTTCTCTGGAAGAGTCCTTATTCCCTTAGTCAAAACAGAGCAGCAAACAAATAAACAGAACCCTCAAGTAGTAGCACCAAATGGTAGCTTGGTATATAATTCTACAGAATTTATAGCTTTAGCAGTACAGGACTAGGTACCAATTCATGGTTTCTTTTTCCTTTTTGCTACGAAACCAAGGAACTCTGTTAAAAGAGTAATGAATTGTGTAGGCTGTAATTGCTATTCTGTCGGTAAATGTTACTGGCTTACAATGCTTCTCTGGAAGAGTCCTTATTCCCTTAGTCAAAACAGAGCAGCAAACAAATAAACAGAACCCTCAAGTAGTAGCACCAAATGGTAGCTTGGTATATAATTCTACAGAATTTATAGCTTTAGCAGTACAGGACTAGGTACCAATTCATGGTTTCTTTTTCCTTTTTGCTACGAAACCAAGGAACTCTGTTAAAAGAGTAATGAATTGTGTAGGCTGTAATTGCTATTCTGTCGGTAAATGTTACTGGCTTACAATGCTTCAGAGTGAGCTGGAAATAGGTTGTAGTACTGTGTAGTCTGCTAATCCATACTTATTAGTAAACAGATGGGAAAATGAGAAATCACTATCTTCCAGAGTTGTTTTTAAAGATCATCTTTACTTTGGATACACCAACTAAATGTTTACCTTTTTAAATCCAGTTTGAAGTAATTTTTAAATGAAAAAAATATACTTGCATCCCATAATGTGAGTTATAGGATGATGTTATATGAGGAATAATGCAGAAGTGAAGTGAAGTCACTTAGTCATGTCCAACTTGTTGCAACCCTATGAACTGTAGCCTACCAGGCTTCTCCATCCACGGGATTTTCCAGGTAAAGGGTACTGGAGTGGGCTGCCATTTCCTTCTCCAAGGGATCTTGCTGACCCAGGAATCGAACCAGGGTCTCCTGCATTGCAGGAGATGCTTTACCCTCTGAGCCACCAGGGAACTTTTTATTTTTTCTTTCTTCCTCCATTTTCTATGTATCTCTATGCACATCCACTTAGTTAGATATGTTTTATATGTTATATTCATTTCTAGATTAATTTCATCCTAGTTAGAGGTGGCCCTGAGACCATAAAAATGCTGATTTCTCTTCCTTGACTCTTTTCCACAAAACTTCTTTCTACTCAAAATCTGATTATTTTATTTCAAGCTGTTCTCTCTTTCTCTATACACACACACACACACACACACACACACACACATATACACACACACAATTTAACAACAACATAGGCTATTTTATGTAGGCTGAGATGAATAGAATGACATCAACAAGTTTGTTAGACCAGCAATACATTTTTTCGTATATTTATTTAAATTTATTGTGATATGCTTTACTATAATGTGTCTGTTTCTGCCTTACAACAAAGTGAATCAGCCATATGTATGCAAATAACCCCTCCCTCCTGCGCCTCCCTCCCACCCAGTCTAGGTCATCATAGCGCACCAAGCTGAGCTTCCTCTGCTATACAGTAGGTTCCCACTAGCTAACTATTTTACATATCAATTCCAATCTCCGAAATTCATCCCACCTCTCACTGCTGACCCTGCCTCGCTCTCACTATCTCCACACATTTGTTCTCTACATCTGTGTCTCTATTCCTGTCCTGCTAGTAGGTTCATCTGTACTATTTTTCTAGATTCCATATGTATGCATTAATATACAATATTTGTCTTTCTCTTTCTCACTTACTTCACTCTTAATGACAGCCATATGTATGTCTAACCAGATCTCTACAAGTGACCCAATTTCTTTGCTTTTTTATAGCTGGGTAATATTTCCCTGTATAATGTACTACAGCATCTTATCCATTCATCTGTTGATGGATATTTAGATTGCTTCATGTCCTGGATATTGTAAATGGTCCTACAATGAACATTGGCGTGCATATATCTTTTTGAATCATGTTTACCTCAGGATATATGCCCAGTGCAGCAATGCTGGGTTATATGGTAGTTCTGTTTTTAGTTCAGTTTTTTTTTTTTTTAAGGCATCTCCATGCTATTCTCTATATTAGCTGTATCAATTTACATTCCCGCCAACAGTACAAGAGGGTACCCTTTTCACCGCACCATCTCCATCATTTATTGTTTGTAGATTTTTTGATGATGGCCATTCTGACTGGTGTGAAATGAAACCTCATTGTAGTTTTGATCTGAATTTCTCTAGTAAATAATGATGGTGAGCATCTTTTTGTGTGTCTATTGGCTATCTGTATATCTTCTTTGGAGAAAAGTTTATTTAGGCCTTCTTCCCTCTTTTTATTGGGTTGTTTGCTTGTTTGTTTGTTTGTTTGTTTTTGATATTGAGCTGCATGAACTGTTTGTATATTTTGGAGATTAATCCCTGTCAGTTGCTTCATTGGCAAATATTTTCTCCCATTCTGAGGGTTGTGTTTTCATTTTGTTTATGGTTTTCTTTGCTGTGGGAAACTTTAAGCTTAATTATATCCCATCTGTTTGTTATTATATTAATTACTCTAGGAGGTCAAAAAGAATCTTGCTGCAATTTATGTCAAAGAGTGTTCTGCCTATGTTTCCCTCAAAGAGTTTTATTGTGTCCAGTTTTACACTTAGGTATTTAATCTATTTGAATTTAATTTTATATATGGTATTAGGAAAATTTCTAATTTCATTCTTTTACATGTAGCTATTCTATTTCCCCAGCACCACTTATTGAAGAGACTATCTTTTCTTCATTGTATATTCTTGCCTCCTCTGTTATAGATTAGGTGACCATAGATGCATGAGTTTATCTCTGAGCTTTCTACCCTTTTCCACTGATCTATATTTCTGTTTTTGTGCCAGTACCATACTGTCTTGATTACTGTAGGCTTGTAGTTTATTCTGATGTCAGGGAGCCTGATTCCTCCAGCTCTGTTTTTCTTTCTCAAAATTGCTTTGGTTATTCAGAGTCTTTGTGTTTCCACAAATTGTAAAAACCTTTTGTTCTAAATTGTGAAGAATGCTATTGGTAGTTTGATAGGAAATGCGCTGAATCTGTAGATTGCTTTGGGTTGTATAGTCATTTTCAGAATATTAATTCTTCCAGTCCAAGAACGAGGTGTATATCTCCATCTGTGTTGTTTTTTATTTCTTTCATCAGGTTTTTATAGTTTCCTGAGTACAAGTCTTTCACTTCCTTAGGTAGGTTTATTCCTAGATATTTTATACTTTTTATTGTCATGGTGAATGGGATTTTTTCCTTGACTTCTCTTTCTGATTTTTCGTTGTTAGTGTATTGGAATGCAGGAGATTTCTGTGCATTAAACTTTGCATCCTGCAGCTTTATCAAATTCACTGATGAGCTCAAATAGTTTTCTGGTGACATCTTTAGGATTTTCTATGTTTAGTATCATGTAATCTGCAAACAATGACAATTTTACTTCTTTTCCAATTTGGATATCTTTTATTTCTCCTCAGATTGTTGTTATTGGTGCCATAATTAATTATGTTAAAATAATATAGATCTCTATTAATAACTTTTGATACTTTTCTATTTTTCCCAAATAATTGATTAAATACAAATCACCCTCTTTTTTCATTTCCAGCATAAAAATCTTTGAGAATGGATCAGATGTGTATTATTAAAATACATACTCATGGTGTCAAGTATTATGGAAAGAAATTAGGTATCCTTAATGTTTCAACTAATAAATGCTAAGAAAGCATAAATGGAACAATTTAAGAAGTATTTTTATTTTTATAAATATTAATTTGCATTCATTTCCTTTATATTTGTCTGAACATATGTAAGTAGGTGTAAACAATAGAGTTAAGGAAAGGGGTAAAAGTAGGAATATGATTAACATTTATCTAGTCTCAGGCATGTGTTTGTGCTTTACATGCACTAATTTAATTTTCATGAACATGTTAGGGATTAATATCCCTATGCTACTTTTAAAGAAGACTTTTTATAGATGAAGAAACTTACCCATTATTTTAAAAGGTCATTAAATTTTGAATATGATCCTAGATCTCTTTGCTCTAAGTTCATTCCATTATTTTCTTTACTAAAAAAAAGGAAAAAAAAAAAGGAAAAAACAGAAAGTCAGAAAGTGGTGGATTATGTACACATTTTCTTTCAGTGAATTACCTGTACTCTTCAGAAGAAAGTATAATTGCCCATGTATGTCTGAGGGCATATCCAAGTATTATAAAATCTAGAAAAAATATACATAACCTTATATGATGTAATCATTTTCTATCAGAAATCATTCCTTATATATTCTCAAATCCAACTATCAATTTCTTACTGAAATGTACTTATCTCTTAAAAATTCCATAGGAGTTATAAACTTCTTATTTTCATATTCTAAATAAAAAGCATGTAAATTCTGTCTTTTCGTCTGGTGAACCACAATGTAATATATTACAAAGAGGAAATATACATATTCATGTATGTATACAGATATAATAAAGTAAATTAATATGTCATAACTTTTATTAGTTGTCTTTAACTTTTATCTCTCTTGGAACAGGTTTTAGAAGGGAGTAGGTATGGGTAAAGAAAAAAAAACAACAAAAAACAAACCACAAATTTAGTACAAAAAAGTAGTTTTATTTCTAATATAAGTTTCAAATCCAAGTTTAGCTCCAAAATTAGTGTGAGATTTCCTGGCTAAAATATCAGTTTGTGACTAATTTTTAAGTTTTGTTTGTTTCTTATTGAGTTTTGAAATATGTTTAGATACTCTAGATATAAACCTTTTATCCCTTTCATCAGATATAGGATCTATAAGTATTTTCACTGTGTTTCTTATTCTTTCAGCAATACTTTTGAAAGAGCAGAAATTACTAATTTTTCTGAGATCTAGTGTATGCTCTTTGAAGGGAGCACGGTTTAGGAGTCATATTTAAGAAATCTTTGACTAACTCGAGGTGACAAAGACTTTCTCCTATATTCTAGATATTTTTTTTTAGAAATTTAGGATTTTTACTTTGGACTGTGATCCACTTTGAGGCATATATATATATATAATTTTGTGAGTTATCTATCAAGCAATTATTTTGTAAGATAGGTATCCAGTTGTTCCTGTGGCATCTGTTGAAGAGATAAACGTTTCAACACTTCGCACTTTACCCATTGGAAAAAAAGATCAATTGACCATTTGAATATATTTCTAGACTCTGTTATGTACTTCATTGATCTATTTGCCTGTCTTGATGCCAATTGCATTAAATTAAATGTTGAAATCAGTCAGTTTATATCTTCTGCCTTAGTTCTGTTTTCAAAGTTGATTTTGCTGTTCTAGATCCTTTGTATTTGCATATAAATTTTATACAGTAAGCTTTCCAGTTTCTATTAAAAAAATCACTGGTGCTTTGATTGAGATTGTATTGAAGATATGAATCAGTTTGGGGAGAATTGACATCTGTACAGTCTAAGTCTTCCAATCCATAAATACTTGATATTACTGCATTTATTTAGACGTTTTAAAATCTTTCTAAGCGTTATTTTATAATTTTCAGATTAGGCAGATTTATTTATTAATATTTTATATGTGTATACTAGTGTAACATATTCTTCAATGATTAATTTTTCCATTACTAGTAACAAATATAATTGACTTTGTAACATTTAATGATTAATTCTAGTGGCTTTTTTGCAGATCCCATTGAATTTTCTATATAGACAGTCATATTGTCTGTGAATAATGACAGCTTTAATCCCTCTTTTACTACTTGAATGCTTCTTTTTCTTCCCTTGTTATACTGATTAGGTGGTTCAGTATGATGCTGAGGGAGGGAAGAGGGGCATCCTTTTTTGTTCCGGATCTTAAAGAGAAAGCAATTCAGTTTTGTCCATTAATTGCAATGTTAAGTCTCTATTTTTTAGGCCTGTGTACTGTTAGCATAGTTTTTTCCTACACATTTCTTGATTTTTTTTTTTTGTCACCAGTGAATGTTGGATAATGTCACATTGTTTTTTAATTTATTAACAAAATTTTTCTGTTTAACTTTAACAGGATAATTACAAGTTATATATTGTTGATTTCTGCTTGCTAAATTTTATTCAGAATTTTGCATCTTTGTTCATAGATATTGATCAGTAATTTTCCTATAATATCTTTGTTTGCTTTTGGTATCAGGATATTTTACCTCATAGAATGAGTTGGAGATTACTTCATTCTCTTAATTTTTCAGAAAGAATTTTAATGGAATTGATGTTATTATTATTTTTATATAATATTTGCTAAAATTCATTAATAAAGTCACATAGGTCTCAAATATTCTTTGTGAAGATTTTAAGTAAAAAAATCAAAGTTTTCAAATAGACATGGACTGTTCAGTTAATAGAGTTTTTCTTGAGTGAGCTTTGGTAATTTCAGTATTTAAATGCATTTGTTCATTTCATCTATGATGTCAAAAATATTGGATGAAGTTCCTCATAATCTCTTATTATCATTTTAAAGGCTATAGAATAGCCAATGGTATCACCTCTTTCATTACTGGTATTTATATTTGTAATTTATGACTTTTTAAATTTTCTGATCATTCTAGCTAGTAGTTCATTGATTTTTTTATATTCTCACATAACTGACTTTTGATTTAATATCTTTGTTATTTTTCCTTTGTATATTTTATTTATTTTGCATTCTTTATCACTTCTTTCTTCTGGTTACTTGAGATTTAATTTGCTATTATTTTTATAGTCTACCCACATCTCTGTCATGTATGGATGTGAGAGTTGGACTATAAAGAAAGGTGAGCTCCGAAGAATTGATGCTTTTGAACTGTGGTGTTGGAGAAGACTCTTGGGAGTCCCTTGGACTGCAAGGAGATCTAACCAGTCCATCCTAAAGGAAATCAGTCCTAAATATTCATTGGAAGACTGATGCTGAAGCTGAAACTCCAATCCTTTGGCCACCTGATGTGAAGAACTTACTCATTTGGAAAGCCCCTGATGCTGGGAAAGATTGAAGTCAGGAGGAGAAGGGGATGACAGAGGATGAGATGGTCGGATGGCATCACCAACTCAATGGACATGAGTCTGAGTAAACTCTGGGAGTAGGTGATGGACAGAGAGGCCTAGGTTGCTGCATCCATGGGGTCGCAAAGAGTTGGACACGACTGAGCGACTGAACTGAACTGTAAACACTCATTGCTATTAAATATTACCATTTGTTATTATCTTCTTGACTATAGCAACCCTAGTGGTGTAAAGTGGTTGGTATCTTATGTAGTTTCATTTTGCATTTTGGTAATGGAAAAGGAGTACGTCAAGGCTGTATATTGTCACCCTGCTTATTTAACTTATATGCAGAGTACATCATGAGAAATGCTAGACTGGAAGAAACACAAGCTAGAATCAAGATTGCTGGGAGAAATACCAATAACCTCAGATATGCAGATGATACCACCCTTATGGCAGAAAGTGAAGAGGAACTAAAATGGCTCTTGATCAAAGTGAAAGTAGAGAAGGAAAAAGTTGGCTTAAATATCAACATTCAGAAAACGAAGATCATGGCATCTGGCCCCATCACTTCATGGGAAATAGATGGGGAAACAATGGAAACAGTGTCAGACTTTGTTTTTTTGGGCTCCAAAATCACTGCAGATGGTGACTGCAGCCATGAAATTAAAAGACGCTTACTCCTTGGAAGAAAAGTTAAGACCAACCTAGATAGCATATTCAAAAGTAGAGACATTACTTTGCCAACACAGGTCAGTCTAGTCAAGGCTATGGTTTTTCCTGTGGTCATGTATGGATGTGAGACTTGGACTGTGAAGAAGGCTGAGCACCGAAGAATTGATGCTTTTGAAGTGTGGTGTTGGAGAAGACTCTTGAGAGTCCCTTGGACTGCAAGGAGATCCAACCAGTCCATTCTGAAGGAGATCAACCCTGGTATTTCTTTGGAAGGAATGATGCTAAAGTTGAAACTCCAGTATTTTGGCCACCTCATGTGAAGAGTTGACTCATTGGAAAAGACCCTGATGCTGGGAGGGATTGGGGGCAGGAGGAGAAGGGGATGACAGAGGATGAGATGGCTGGATGGCATCACGGACTCGATGGACGTGCTTCTGAGTGAACTCCAGGAGTTGGTGATGGACAGGGAGGCCTGAGTGCTGTGACTCATGGGGTCACAAAGAGTCAGACATGACTGAGTGACTGATCTGAACTGAACTGAATGGCAAAAGATATACTTTTATAGGGGTCTAATTCCTTCTTAGAATATCTGTAATCAGTGTATCTATAAACATTCAAATCCTTCAAGTGGCAGTAAGTACATTATTCTTTCCTAACTAACTCAGTACTTCTGCTGCTGCTGCTGCTAAGTTGCGTCAGTCGTGTCCGATTCTGTGCGACCCCAAAGAGGGCAGCCCACCAGGCTCCCCCGTTCCTGGGGTTCTCCAGGCAAGAACACTGGAGTGGGTCACCATTTCCTTCTCCAATGCAGGAAAGTGAAAAGTGAAAAGTGAAACTGAAGTCGCTCAGTCGTGTCCGACCCTCAGCGACCCCATGGACTGCAGCCTTCCAGGCCATGCTGTCCATGGGATTTTCCAGGCAAGAGTACTGGAGTGGGGTGCCATTGCCTTCTCCGAACTCAGTACTTCTAGGCATCCTAATAAGAATATTACCATCAGTAATAGCCAGCAATTTGTAAGCGTTTACTGGGGCCAAGGCTTTTTATATATCATATTCAATTCTCATACTTGTCTCATAGATGAAGTAAATTGTTGTGAGCTTCGTTCAATGCCATTTTTTTTTCTAAGTAACATTTGGCAATTGAAACACATATCTACTCCTGCTTAGAGACTACATCCATCCCAGTCCCTACTTTCCCTAATGTGCTAAGAATTTTTGTTACATTTTAAAGTATTGTTTAAGAAAACAAAGGAGAATATGATAAAGAGGCCTGTGTAACTGGAAAGCTTAAAATATTTAATGTATGACCATTTATGAAAAAAGTTTACTGACCTCTAACTCGTAATGACTTGTATTCAAAACCATCTTCACCTATTCTGGAATGTGGGTTTTAAAGCTGAGTGTAAGGCTGTACACACATAAGGATTCTATTTTATCTGACCTAATAAAAGGGGGCAGGAGAAAGCAAATGCACAAGCCAGTGCTTTTTAAAAAACCAATTGTGTTGGTTATTTTGTGCTTAATATAATACCTCTAACTTGATGTGGGAGATAGAAGGACGTTAGAATATGATTCCTTGAACATGTATGAGGAAAGAGAAAACGAACTATAGTTGAAAAGTCCTAAGTAGAATGTGTGGGCTTCCCCGATGGCTCAGTGGTAAAGAATCTGCCTGCAATGCAGGAAATGCAGGAGATGAGAGTTTGATCCCTCGGTTGGGAAGATACCTTGGAGGAGGACATGGCAACCCATCCCAGTATTCTTGCCTGGAGAATCCCATATAAGGAGTACATAGGGTTGCAAAGAGTTAGACAAAATTGAAGCAACCGAGCACGTAGGGCATGCACACGTAAGTCAACTATGGACCACAGGAAATATTTTGGGGGATGGTGCATTCCTTTACTCCTTGATGATGCCTAAGGAGGCTTCATTACTGTATATTGGATGGTACTCACCAAGAATGATAAAAGAAAGTCACAAGATTGTATTAGATATAGGAAGACAGACTGGCCTAGGGTAAGAATTTATATTAGAAAACAAATGACCAATCTGGGGCAATGGATTATTTGAATAGAAAAGAGTAGAGTTGGATGAACTGTACAAAGGTAGCACCCATTCTGACAATGTAGTTCAAATGTGAACCCTCAATATTGACATAATACCTTTACACATCAAGCTATTTAATTAGCTTTTGCTTGACTCATTTTATATGTTATCTATATCCTCCAAAGAGCTGAAATCATTCGGGTCTTGACGTAACAGTAAACCTTCTCCTTTGGTGATCAGCATTGGAGGGTGCTTTGTATTCCCCACCTTACCTGCCCTTCCTGTCTATCTTTCTACCATTATTAGAGAATCAAGTAACAGTTCTACTATCAAGTCCTAAATAATAAGTAAAAATACAGGTTTATATACATGGTATCTCTTAATTTCTCCCTCCTGTTATTCAGTGCCATTTTTTTTTCCTAATTAATGTTTTCCAACTGGAACTCACATCAAAAAAATACAAGTTTTGAATTCCAGCACAAAATTACTCTTTTTTTTTTTGGTAAAATAATTATTTTAAAATACTTCCACATGAAATTGAAATCACTATTCATCTTTAA
The DNA here is from genome assembly GCA_006408695.1 of Aepyceros melampus. NCBI lineage: Eukaryota > Metazoa > Chordata > Mammalia > Artiodactyla > Bovidae > Aepyceros > Aepyceros melampus. The sequence continues at coordinate 71,811 of SJXQ01007679.1, read as the reverse complement.
ACAGGCTTTGGTTGATTCTAAATTCGTCTTGAGGCTTAAAATTTTATCATTAGTAACTAGAATATTTTTTTAATGTTAAAAGAAATTAAATATTTTTTTCCCATCAGAATGAAACACCCTCAAATATAAACAATTAAAAAATCAAGAGTGTCAGTGATCAGGTTGAAATATGAGTTCTTCCTTGAGAATCACAATCTTCTATATTGTCTGTCATTGATAACTATACTAACACAATTACAATATTTTATATTTCACAGTGGCAGTATAACAGGTCCCAAAAGACACATCAAACCTTTTATTCACATCCTTTTGTACACTGGTAGGTCATATGGGCTCCTTTCTAAAATATCCTCTAATTTAATTTTCCTTTGAATAATTATTTACTAGATAAAATCTTTTCTTTCCCCTAGAAATTCTTTGACCTTTACTGAGGACTGGAATTATAACTGAACATTACTCCAATAAAAATGATAAGATTTGTTCTAAGACTTTAGAAATTTGCTTGAAAATAGTAGTATATTAGTAAATATTCAAAAGTTCTTTTCTTACAGGGAATTACTTTTAGCTAAATGAATAATATAATGTTTTGTAAGCATTATTTGTACTATTTTAAGAGTAAATTATTTTTGTTAACCCTCAATACAATTTTTTACTTACTTTAATTTTTCTCCCTGACTAGCAAATATATAATAACTTGTTTAACTGTTTCAGTGCCTTAGGCATTCACTGTAATTCCTGGATTGAGAGTAAATCGTGTATAGTGAATAGTCAAAATTCTGTTTTTTTTTTTTTTTTTTTAAGTGGGGGCAAAATTGTATCAGGTATGTTGAATAATTTAATCAGAAATGTTGTAATAATCATGTTTTAAATCAGCCATTTCATCTATGTATATTGAAATCATAAATACCCTTTGGACATGTTGAATCTATATTAATATAAAAAAAAAAATCTCTTTGGCTATCCTGTGCTTTCTTCATTCAATGTTAATAAAGGCCTTTTATACTTTGTTACTTCTTTACTTCTCTAAATTACCATTTTTTCCTTTTAAAATTTTGTATTCCTTTATAAATGGTCTACATGTATATTTAGAAAATGACTGCCATAATATACCACTTCCTAACATATTTATATATTTATCTTTTATTGAAATGACTTCCCAACTTTTCATCCATGAAAGTCTCATGTTTTGTCTAAAGCCCATATTGTATGCCTTATGAAATCAGCACTGATCTATTTTTTTCTTAAACTAGCATGACACACATATTCTTTAAAATCATTTGTGTACTTTTACTATTAATATTATATGTACTCTCATTGTATTTGTCTCGAGGTTCCAACTAGATTAAGAGGCTTCAAGGGCAAGAGAAAGGATTTGTATCTGTTTAAATCTCTATTCTCTATCACAAAGAAGATGTGAATATATATTACTGCATGTTTAAATAAATCATTTACTTTTAGTTATAATTAATATTTGTGTAAGGATTAAACTGTAGGCAGTTGAACATAGGAAAAAACTGAAAAGACAGCATCCCAAAAGAGAATAGAAGGTAAACTGGTGGAAAGAGTATGGGTACTAAATCGAGAGAGCTGTCACTTCACCTCTGGTTTGAGTAAAGCGATGTCTGTGCTACTCCATCTCCTCCGAACATGAATGTTTTCAATGGTGTCTCTTTTTATCTAGAGCTTCTGCATACATATTAAATCACTTAAATCGTGTCCAGCTCTGTGTACAACCCCATGGACTGCAGCCTGCCAGGCTCCCGTGTTCATGAGACCCTCCAGGTAGGAATACTGGAGTGGGTTGCCATGCCCTCCTCCAGGGAATCTTCCCAACCTGGGGAATAAACACATGTCTCTTATGTCTCCTGAACTGGCGGGTGGTTTTCTGCCACTAGTACCACCTGGGAAGCCCAGGTAGAGCTTCTACTTTTGCCCAAGTCTTGCAGCCTATTCCAAAGAGATGGGAGTGATCTTGTCTAAAATAAGTCAAATCATTTTGCACCTGTCTTAAAAATTACCACATTTCCCATTTTACTCAGAATGAAAGCAAAAGTCCTTAGTATGTGTTATGTATAAGTCAGGATACTTTATTCGCTGTGACAAACAACTCAGGATCCTAATGATTTAAACAACCACAGTTCATTTCGTCCTTCTGTTCATTGTGGAGGCAGTGAGTTCTCCCCTTCATGGGTATCCAAGGACAAACACCAGTGGAGCAGACCTCAAATAGGCTTATTACCATGATGAGGCAACTGTATGCTCTCGTCTATAAGAACTGCATCTCACATTCTTGTCGCAACTCTTTGTCCAGTACTCTTTTAATGGTTACACTGAAATGCTGTTGCTTAGCTGGCAAGTCATGTCTGATTCTTTTGCAACCCCATGGGCTGTAGCCCAGCAGTCTCCTCTGTCCATGGGATTTCATGAGGAGCAGGAAATGGAAATCTACCTAAAAGACTATTGGAAGCGGGGTAGAATCACAGTCCATAAGGCCTTATCCAGTCAACTCACCTCCCATATCCACATTACCGCTCTGATCTCGTCCCCTATTACTTTCCCTTGGCTTGATTTTAATTCTGCCACAATAGCTTCCTTGCTGCTACCTGAGTACTGCAAGTATATTCTTACCCCATTCTAAAATGCCTTTCCACTAGCTATCTCCATGGTGAGCTTCCTCACCACTTGCCTCCAGTTTGCTCAAATATAACTGTCTCAATGAGAACTACCCCTGTTATCCTATGTAACACAAATGCTTCTCCAACACACTACATGCTTTTTTTCTCCTTAGTCCTTATTTTTATATTAATAGTATATTGTTGATATCTCCTTTAAAAGTAAATTTAATGAAAACTAGGGATTTTAGTTTGTTTTCCTGTGTATCTGCTTGCAATGTCTAGCTGTAGTAAGTGTTTAATAAATATATGTTGCATAAATTTTAAAATTTATAAAAAGTTAAGCTTATAATTGCAATTATAACTAAATAACATATTCAGACTTGCAATTTATAGTTATTTGTTGATAGCTACTATAGAATGAATATCTATTTTGTGCAAAGATTTTATTAATTTTTTTCTGACGTAGTAACCCATTTTGTTTCATGATAGGTTACTACTTTCATAACCCTAGAAAGCAGATGCAGTCATCCTCATTTTACAGGCGTGTTAACAAGCACTAAGAATTAGTGTGCTTATGGTCACATAGGAATAGAAATTTGCTTTAAAATACCAAAATGGCAAACATTTTTATTAGTTCATTTTCACTAAAGAATTCTCAGCAAACTCCTATGATGTAATTACAAGAAAGGCACGATTTGTACTAGTGATCAAACAAAGTAAGGAAACTCAGTTAACACTGATGATGTTCAAGTGATAAAAGTACTGCAAAGAAATTCACATTCCCTTTGCAACATCTTTACATAGGATAACAGTTAACTGTTGCAGGAACCTTTGAAAAATGCTGATGGCCCATTCCTGTCCCTAGAAATTCTGATTCAAACTGCTGCAAGTAACTCTAATATGCAGTTGATGAATCACTTTCTGGCAGTGGTGATTTGAGGATTTATAGTTAGTATAATATTTGTCAGAAATAAGGATTGTTTACTGCCACGTTCAGATTAGGTTAGATACAATCGCCCATTTGCTTCCTTGACCAAGGAAAACAGTGATGAAAGCAATAGTTTATTAAAATATTACATACACTTTCACATATACATCTTTCTCATCAATCTTCTGGGAATGTTTATTTTCCTTTGTGTTTTCTGATTTTGGTAAAAATAAACTGACAAAGTTGTTGGAGAACAGAGAAAAATTATATCAACTACTCTCCAATTTCCTCTTTGTGTTGGCAGATCATTTTGGTTGGCAGAAGCCCAAAAGTTTTGAAAAGTCATTGTTTTTTTTTCTGGGATTTTTCACTTATTTCTTCACATACCCAGTTCTGGTCCTGTATACTAAAGAAGTCTAATTCTAGTCTGGGGAATTGTTCTACACATATTTTTTTGTTTTGAATTGGTGGAATTCTGAGTGAAGAGGTACAGGTGTTTCTCTCCTGGTAGCATCTCCACAAAGTTGAGTTGCTTTAACTTTATTCAGATATTAAAATATTCATGATCCTGGTGGTGAAGAATGGCCCGTTTTTTCAGTCCAGCTCATGAATTAATTCAATAGCTAGGCTTAGTAACCTGGAAGGTGTTGGCTTCTATTTCAGATAAATTATTGTGAGGAAAGAATACAAAAGATTTATTACGAATCATATGAATGATATAGCACCTTTATGGCATGCAGCTTGTACAGTTAAAAACAGCAGTTCTCTACCTCTGTTAATGCAGTGTGTATGCTACTCAGTGTTTCTAAGGTTGCAAAATGCTTGCAGAACTGTCTCAGAAGAGATTTACTCTTAGGATTCAGTTTTAGAATATATGGGGGGAGGGTAATTTTCATTTCCTATTATTTATGAAGTAGCCTTGGCTTATCATTCAAACTCTCTGTGTCTGCCTCAGACTCCTCACACTTTGTGTCTCAAATGCACACCTCAAAGCATTATACATCACACACACGATGCTTTCTTAAAACAAATCAGAACTCTTTTTGAAGGACTTGGTTTATTTAAATTCCGTTATCTTTCTGGGATTCCCATTTCTTTCTCCTAATGCTGTTTTAAAAACATACAGCACAGCTTAATTTAGAAGTACTGGCTATTCTGATTCCCATTGATCTGTTAATTTTGCTTTCTTTCTTTAAGCAGTGTAATTCTTTTGAATCAAAGAACTCTCTAAACCTTTCAAGGGCACAGGGTTGTACAGGAGCTAGAATTCTCACTGTGTGTAAACAGAAGGCTTGCTTTCTGGTCCTGTAAACTTCCTCAATTACTTTCCTTAACCTAACAACATGTGGGTTTCAACATTCCACTGCAGCTTCTCTTGTTTCTTTGTGAAAGGGTTTCATTAGATCTTGTGCTGTGTACTCTTTACCATATGCATGAACTTCAGTAATGGGTCTCTTTAAAGATTGACACAGAACTCCCTCGCAACTGTGATCCTTCCAGGCCATTAAAAAATGTGCATAACTGTGAAGATTTATTGGAACTCCATATCTCAATTCCATACTCCAGCTATACATTAACATTTTCAAGACCCAGCATGGAAGAAAAGAGAGTTAAAAGCATCTCTCTAAGCCCGTTAGTTCTTTCACATCTAGATTTATCCGAGTACCCTGATAAATAGTTTGGAATTGGAGGACAGTTTAATTACTGACCCTGTTACCCATATAAATGGACAGTGTTGAGAAACTATACAAATCTTCAATTTAAAAAACAAAGCAAAACCCTCTACCTATCTTTGAAAATGGTCTGAGTTAAATGGGCTTCTGGAAATGGCTGTTGAAAATCTGATATTGGTATGTGAATGTGTGCTGAAGGTCCTGCTTTCGCCCCTCCAGATGCACAATCTGCCTTTCTCCACCCTGCTTTCTGCCAGAGGAGCTGAGTCACAGGTACTGCTTCAACAAGGCTCTTTTGCCCTGTGATCCCCAGCCAGCTGGTGGAAACACCAGTCACAGGTAAGAGAGAGGGAGGGTGGAAATATCAAGGGGTCTTTCTCCCAGGCTTCCTCCGTGCCTGTCTGCAGTTTGCCGCCAACTTTATTTTCTGCTCTTTTTCTCTACAAATATCTACAACTCCTTTGAATGTTCCTTTGCCTATAGCTGTTGGTCATAATGGATATATCTCCTCCCTGGCCCCTTTAGGCCCAAGAGAGTTGGTTTCTTCCTGCGGATCATGGTCCAAGGGTACTTCATGGTACTTTACTTTGATCCCTCCCTCTCCAACCACCTCTTCTAAATAGTCCCTTCAGCACATTATTTATTTTGAATGTGTCATGTTTCTTACTGGGACTTTAACTTAGTTAAATAATTGCATTTACTGTGGATTTAAAGTAGAAAAATAACTATTTATTATGGCTGATTTATTAAGAGATACTATACCCCAATATAAATCTACATCTAGAAATTTATATTTTCCTAAATTTGCTAAATACATGTGCATGCACACAACACTTTTCTAAATATATGGTTTTCCCCCTTTTCCAGAATGGAATTGAGAGCTAGATTAAATTATAAGGCTATATTGTGAATTATATTTAGTTTTACTTAAAACTGTGATCTTATTTCTACTAGTTTTGATTTTTAAATTTTAACTTCTGTTAGCTTTACTTCAGTATTTTCAGTTCAGTTCAGTCGCTCAGTCATGTGTGACTCTTTGCGACCCCATGAATCGCAGCACACCAGGCCTCCCTGTCCATCACCAACTCTAGGAGTTCACCCAGACTCACGTCCATCGAGTCCATGATGCCATCCAGCCATCTCATCCTCGGTCATCCCCTTCTCCTCCTGCCCCCAATCCCTCCCAGCATCAGGGTCTTTTCCAATGAGTCAACTCTTCGCATGAGGTGGCCAAAGTACTGGAGCTTCAGCTTTAGCATCATTCCTTCCAAAGAAATCCCAGGGTTGATCTCCTTCAGAATGGACTGGTTGGATCTCCTTGCATTCCAAGGGACTCTCAAGAGTCTTCTCCAACACCACAGTTCAAAAGCATCAATTCTTTGGTGCTCAGCCTTCTTCACAGTCAAATCTCACATCCATACATGACCACAGGAAAAACCATAGCCTTGACTAGACTGACCGTAGTCGGCAAAGTAATGTCTCTGCTTTTGAATATACTATCTAGGTTGGTCATAACTTTTCTTCCAAGGACTAAGCATATTTTAATTTCATGGCTGCAATCACCGTCTGCAGTGATTTTGGAACCCCATAAAATAAAGTCTGACACTGTTTCTACTGTTTCCCCATGACGTGATGGGACCAGATGCCATGATCTTTGTTTTCTGAATGTTGAGCTTTAAGCCAACTTTTTCACTCTCCTCTTTCACTTTCATTAAGAGGCTTTTTAGCTCCTCTTCACTTTCTGCCATAAGGTTGATGTCATCTGCATATCTGAGGTCAGTATTATCAACTTATGTGTATTTAATCAAGGATATTTTTGATTTACAGTTTTAATAGTATATATCAGTTCAGTCAGTTCAGTCACTCAGTAGTGTCCGACTCTTTGTGACCCCATGAATCACAGCACACCAGGCCTCCCTGTCCATCACCAACTCCTGGAGTTCACTCAGAAGCACGGACATCTGGTCAGTGATACCATCCAGCCATCTCATCCTCTGTCATCCCCTTCTCCTCCTGCCCCCAATCCCTCCCAGCATCAGAGTCTTTTCCAATGAGTCAGCTCTTCGCATGAGCTGGCCAAAGTACTGGCATTTCACCTTTAGCATCATTCCTTCCAAAGAAATCCCAGGGCTGATCTTCAGAATGGACTGGTTGGATCTCCTTACAGTCCAAGGGACTCTCAAGAGTCTTCTCCAACACCACACTTCAAAAGCATCAATTCTTCGGTGCTCAGCTTTCTTCACAGTCCAACTCTCACATCCATACATGACCACTGGAAAAACCATAGCCTTGACTAGACGAACCTTTGTTGGCAAGGTAATGTCTCTGCTTTCCAATATGCTGTCTAGGTTGGTCATAACTTTTCTTCCAAGGAGTAAGCGTCTTTTAATTTCATGGCTGCAGTCACCATCTGCAGTGATTTTGGAGCCCAAAAAGATAAAGTCTGACACTGTTTCCACTGTTTCCCCATCTATTTTCCATGAAGTGATGGGACCAGATGCCATGATCTTAGTTTTAGGAATGTTGAGGTGTAAGCCAACTTTTTCCCTCTCCACTTTCACTTTGATCAAGAGATTTTTAGTTCCTCTTCACTTTCTGCCATAAGGGTGGTGTCATCTGCATATCTAGGTTATTGATATTTCTCCCAGCAATCTTGATTCCAGCTTTTGTTTCTTCCAGCTCAGCGTTTCTCATGATGTACTCTGCATATAAGTTAAATAAGCAGGGAGACAATATACAGCCTTGACGTACTCCTTTTCCTGTTTGGAACCGGTCTGTTGTTCCATGTTTAGTTCTAACTGTTGCTCTTGACCTGCATATAGGTTTCTCAAGAGGCAGGTCATGTGGTGTGTTATTCCCGTCTCTTTCAGAATTCCCACAGTTTATTGTGATCCACACAGTCAAAGGCTTTGGAATAGTCAAAAAAGCAGAAATAGATGTTTTTCTGAAACTCTTCTTTTTCAATGATCCCGCAGATATTGGCAATTTGACCTCTGGTTCCTCTGCCTTTTCTAAAACCAGCTTTAACATCAGGAAGTTCACAGTTCACCTATTGCTGAAGCCTGGCTTGGAGAATTTTGAGCATTACTTTACTAGTGTGTGAAGTGAAAGTGAAGTTGCTCAGTCGTGTCCGACTCTTTTTGACTCCATGGACTGTAGCCTGCCTGGCTCTTCTGTCCATGGGATTTTCCAGGCAAGAGTACTGGAGTGGGTTGCCATTGTACAGTAGTTTGAGCATTCTTTGGCATTGCCTTTCTTTGGGAGTGGAAGGAAAACTGACCTTTTCCAGTCCTGTGGCCACTGCTGAGTTTTCCAAATTTGCTGGCATATTGAGTGCACCACTTTAACAACATCATCTTTCAGGATTTGAAGTAGCTCAACTGGAATTCCATCACCTCCACTAGCTTTGTTTGTAGTGATGCTTTCTGAGGCTCACTTGACTTCACATTCCAGAAAGTCTGGCTCCAGGTGAGTGATCACACCATCGTGATTATCTTGGTCATGAAGATCTTTTTTGTACAGTCTTTCTGTGTATTTTTGCCACCTCTTCTTTATATCTTCTGCTTCGGTTAGGTCCATACAATTTCTGTCCTTTATAGAGCCCATCTTTGCATGAAATGTTCCCTTGGTATCTCTAATTTTCTTTAAGAGAGCTCTAGTCTTTCCTATTCTGTTGTTTGCCTCTATTTCTTTGCATTGATCGCTGAGGAAGGCTTTCTCATCTCTTCTTGCTATTCTTTGGAACTCTGCATTCAGATGCTTATATCTTTCCTTTTCTCCTTTGCTTTTCACCTCTCTTCTTTTCACAGCTATTTGTAAGGCCTCCCCAGACAGCCATTTTGCTTTTTTGCATTTCTTTTCCATGGGAATGGTCTTGATCCCTGTCTCCTGTACAGGTCATGAACCTCATTCCATAGTTCATCAGGCACTCTTTAGATCTAGTCCCTTAAATCTATTTCTCACTTCCACTGTATAATCATAAGGGATTTGATTTTGGTCATACATGAATGGTCTAGTGACAGAATGTGTTCCACTGGAGAAGGGAATGTCAAACCACTTCAATATTCTTGCCTTGAGAACCCCATGAACAGTATGAAAAGGAAAAATGATAGGATACTGAAAGAGGAACTCCCCAGGTCAGTAGGTGCCCAATATGCTACTGGAGATCAGCGGAGAAATAACTCCAGAAAGAATGAAGGGATAGAGCCAAAGCAAAAACAGTTTCCCAGCTGTGGATGTGACTGGTGATAGAAGCAAGGTCCGAAGCTGTAAAGAGCAATATTGCATAGGAACCTGGAATGTCAGGTCCATGAATCAAGGCAAATTTGAACTGGTCAATCAAGAGATGGCAAGAGTGAATGTCGACATGTTAGGTATCAGTGAACTAAAATGGACTGGAATGGGTGAATTTAACTCAGATGACCATTATATCTATTACTGTGGGCAGGAATCCCTCAGAAGAAATGGAGTAGCCATCATGGTCAATAAAAGAGTCCAAAATGCAGTACTTGGATGCAATCTCAAAAACAACAGAATGATCTCTGTCATTTCCAAGGCAAACCATTCAATATCACAGTTATCAAAGTCTATGCCCCATCCAGTATCACTGAAGAAGCTGAAGTTGAACGGTCTGTGAAGACCTATAAGACCTTTTAGAACTAACACCCAAAAAAGGTGTCCTTTTCATTATAGGGGACTGTAATGCAAAAGTAGGAAGTCAAGAAACCCCGGGAGTAAGAGGCAAAATTGGCCTTGGAATACGGAATGAAGCAAGGCAAAGACTAACAGAGTTTTGCCCAAAAAATGCACTGATCATAGCAAACACCCTCTTCCAAAACACAAGAGAAGACTCTACACATGGACATCACCAGATAGTAAACACCAAAATCAGATTGATTATATTCTTTGCAGCCAAAGCTGGAGAAGCTCTATATAGTCAACAAAAACAAGACCAGGAGTGACTGTGGCTCAGATCATGAACTCCTTATTGCCAAATTCAGACTTGAATTGAAGAAAGTAGGGAAAACCACTAGACCATTCAGGTATGACCTAAATCAAATCCCTTATGATTAGTGTATATACATATATATATATAATTTAAAATGTAAATTAATTAACCTAAAACAATACAATGACTCATTATTTTACCAGTAAAACAGGTTTATATGGGAGCAGCAAAGAATTGCAACTCAATTTTTTGTGTGATTATGGTGGATGACATGCAAGTGTGGGTAAAACAAAGGAGAGAAAACTCTTGAGAGGAGAAAAGGAAGTTGGGAGAGACTGTTTTAAACAAAAGTCCCATGGGAGGAAATTAGGAGGTCAAAGTACAGTGTCTGTTCATTGGCTGAGTTGTGATAGTCTTTTGTTGGCTGAGCTGTTATAGAGCAAGGAGAAAATCTTTCTCTTAATGGTATTAGCAACCCACTGCAGTACTCTTGAGGAGAAGGCAATGGCAACCCACTCCTGTACTCTTGCGTAGAGAATCCCGTGGATGGGGGAGCCTAGTGGGCTGCCGTCTCTGGGGTCGCACAGAGTCGGACACGACTGAAGCAACACAGCAGCAGCAGCAGCAGCCGCAGTGTCACTTCCTGCTGGAAGAGCAAAGTACACCTCTTCCTCTTCCTCTTTGGATCTGTATTGACCTCTAGTGTTATATGCATGAGAGCTCCCCCTCTGGCCTCTTGACTATTTTAGTGAAGTTTTTTTCTTTTTTAACTTTCACAAACTCAGTTCAGTCACCCAGTCATGTCTGACTCTGTAACCCCATGGACTTCAGCATGCTAGGCTTCTCTGTCCATCACCAACTCCTGGAGTTTATTCAAACTCATGTCCATTGAGTAGGTGATGCCATCCAACAATCTCATCCTCTGTTGTCCTTTTCTCCTCCTGCCTTCAATCTTTCCCTGAATCAGGGTCTTTTCAAATATGTTCTTCACATCAGGAGGCCAAAATATTGGAGTTTCAAGTTTAGCTCTATCAGGACTGATTTCTTTATTATTGACAGATTGGATCTCCTTGCTGTCCGAGGGACTCTCAAGAGTCTTCTCCAACACCACAGTTCAAAAGCATCAATTCTTCGAGGCTCAGCTTGCTTTATAGTCCAACTTTCACATCCATACATGACTACTGGAAAAACCACAGCTTTGACTAGATGGATCTTTGTTGGTAAAGTAATGTCTCTGCTTTTTAATATGCTATCGAGTTGGGTCATAACTTTTCTTCCAAGGAGCAAGCATCTTTTAGTTTCATGGCTGCAGTCACCATCTGCAGTGATTTTGGAGCCCCCCAAATAGTATCTCGCCATTTTCATTGTTCCCCCATCTATTTCCCATGAAATGATGGGACCAGATGCCATGATCTTCGTTTTCTGAATGTTGAGTTTTAAGCCAACTTTTTCACTCTCTTCTTTCACTTTCATCAAGAGGCTCTTTAGTTTTTCTTTACTGTCTGCCATAAAGGTGGTGTCATCTGCATATCTGAGGTTATTGATATTTTTCCCAGCAATCTTGATTCCAGCTTGTGTTTCATCCAACCCAGCATTTCACATGATGCCCTCTGCATATAAGTTAAATAAGCAGGGTGACAGTATACAGCCTTGACATACTCCTTTCCTGATTTGGAACCAGTCTGTGTTTCACAAGCTAGATCTGATATATTCATAACCCAAAACGTTCCTTGCAAGAGAAACTTCATTGTTAATCAAGAAATTCTTTTCCCACTGCAATGTGAGAAACTGTGGGGTATTTTAGCTTCTAGGGCTATCTTGAGTTCCATGATTAATTCTTCACTTCATCAGTCACATGTCTATCTCCTTAGCTCCATTCTGAGGTTGGCTAAAGAGGGACTTCCTTGCTATTTTACTCAATGAAAAATTGCCCTGTAGTTCATTCTTCTCCCCTTGGTAAATATTAGAAAACAGCTTTTATCTCAGTCATTCTCCTCTCTGGCCAGTCTTTGACCCAACTACAAAGGGAACATGATAATAAGACATGTGTATATTATCCCTCTTTGATTTTTGTCTCCGCATTTTATTTCATTGAAAGTGTTATCACAGTTTTCTATGTCATTCTTATCATGTTACATGTATTGGATTGGCAAAAACATTCATTCAGGTTTTCCTGTAAAATATTATGGCATAGCCCAAATGAACCTTTTGGCTAACCCAATATTTAAGACAAAGACAGTCTACTCTGAGAAGACTCATCTTTACTTTTAAACCTATCATCTCTGAAGTGAAGGTTTTAATTTGTCATGATCTGTTTCCTACTCTTGGTGTGGGATATATTTTTATTAGGATGAATTGAATTAAATTGTTAACCTGGAAAATAAAGGAAGGCTGTTTATATATCTATATCTATCTATCTATCTATCTATCTATCTATATATATATATAAGCTCTTTATAGATTTTAAATTTATGATATTTATAATTACTACCAGTAAGACCAATGTTATCTGAAGTTCACTGAATTTCCGACTAGGTATTATGCATTATTCTCTTTTTGAGCACTTACTTAATAAAAGCCTTTGTTGGCCTTATAGAATTGCATTTTGTGTGATATTTTGAAAAGTAATCTAGCATAAAAAATAGCTTGATCTTCCCAGAATAGTGTTTATGTATTAGTTTTAACCATTGTTGCATTAGATTGGACAAATATTATTGACTTTAAATTTATATCTAAAAATGAGAGGCTAATAGTACTTGCCATTACAAGCTTTGATTAGTCAGTCAACAAAAGTTGATTTAATTTTCCAGTTTCTATTCTTCTGTCTTACTTTGCTTATTTGTTACTCTTGAAAGTTGGGAGAAAATAGCTCTTACTAGCAATGGAGGTAAAAGGCAACTTTTTATTATTTTTTTTCACTTAAAAAATGGTAAAATGCACACATAAAATTTACCATCTTAATTTTAAGTGTACAGTTTAGTAGTTTTAGATAATTTACACTGCTGAGCAGACAGAACCCAGAGCTCTTTTCATCTTGTAAAATTGAAAATCTGTACATTAAACAACACTCAATTCACCTTTCCCGCCAGATAGCCTTTTATAGTGTTTCTTTTAATGATCCTAGTAAATTTAGTAAAGACTGAAGATTTATTCCAAATTATTGTTTCATTGATATGATTTATAATCACATTAACTATACAGTCTCCATTTTTCTGAATGTTTTTATTTTAAGAAATTTTATTCTTTCATGTACTGTTGATTCCTTAAGTGAATAATTTGATGATATTTGATTTTATGCATTAAATTAGAGAAGCTAACAAATCAGATGAGGAATTATTAGTACCAGTTTCCTCAACCTTTGATTTTAGAAATGTGAATTTAGATTTGAGTGTGTCTATAAGTTGTAGATACTAAGTGTACAATCTACAATAAGATTAATGGATTAGGGTCTTTCTTTGTCGGTAAGGTCATAATAGATGATCGGTGACTAGGGGAGTGCTGAATCTTTCACTTTTTTTTTTATCAGCTGTCTCTGTTCTGATTCTAGTCTTGGATAACAGCATTTTTACTACCATTTTAAGCTATACTAAAGTTAGTTTAATACTAATTTCTAAAGATTTAAATGTTTGTTGTTATTATTAGCCACTAAGTTGTGTCTGAATTCTAATTTGAATGCTTAATTACTTCCTAGTTTTCAATATATATATATGGCCTTTGGGCTGAAAAAATAAGTAAATAACTTAGGAGTTTGGAAAAAATTATTCTTAAATAGTATTTATGTGTACTTTTAAACTCAGAAATATTTATAGATTAGTTTGATAAGAAAGCATACCCTTTGCTATCTAATAGTCTGCAATATAATTTTAAGTATTAAGCATGCTGATAAACATAAATCATTGAAAACAGTGCTTGACACACAGAAAGTGGTTAAATCTTAGCCATTATTATCATTCAGTTCAGTTCAGTCACTCAGTCATGTCCGACTCTTTGCAACCCCATGAATCGCAGCACACCAGGCTTCCCTGTCCATCACCAACTTCCGGAGTTCACTCAGACTCGCATCCATCGAGTCAGTGATGCCATCCAGCCATCTCATCCTCGGTTGTCCCTTTCTCCTCTCCTGCCCCCAATCCCTCCCAGCATCAAACTATTTTCCAGTGAGTCAACTCTTCGCATGAGGTGGCCAAAGTACTGGAGTTTCAGCTTTAGCATCATCCCTTCCAAAGAAATCCCAGGGTTGATCTCCTACAGAATGGACTGGTTGGATCTCCTTGCATTCCAAGGGACTCTCAAGAGTCTTCTCTAACACCACAGTTCAAAGGCATCAATTCTTCGGCGCTCAGCCTTCTTCACAGTGCGACCCTCACATCCATACATGACCACTGGAAAAACCATAGCCTTGACTAGACGGACCTTAGTTGGCAAAGTAATGTCTCTGCTTTTGAATATGCTATCTAGATTGGTCATAACTTTTCTTCCAAGGAGTAAGCGTCTTTTAATTTCATGGCTGCAGTCACCATCTGCAGTGATTTTGGAGCCCCCCAAAATAAAGTCTGACACTGTTTCCACTGTTTCTCCGTCTATTTCCCATGAAGTGATGGGACCAGATGCCATGATCTTTGTTTTCTGAATGTTGAGTTTTAAGCCAACTTTGTCACTCTCCTCTTTCACTTTCATCAAGAGGCTTTTTAGTTCCTCTTCACTTTCTCCCATAAGGGTGGTGTCATCTGCATATCTGAGGTTATTGATATTTCTCCTGGCAGTCTTGATTCCAGCTTGTGTTTCTTCCAACCTGGAATGTGAAGTCAAGTGGGCCTTAGCAAGCATCACTACGAACAAAGCTAGTGGAGGTGATGGAATTCCAGTTGAGCTCTTTTGAATCCTGAAAGATGTTGCTGTGAAATTGCTGCACTCTATATGCCAGCAAATTTGGAAAACTCAGCAGTGGCCATAGGACTGGAAAAGGTCAGTTTTCATTCCAATCCCAAAGAAAGGCAATGGCAAAATATGCTCAGACTACCGCACAATTGCACTCATCTCACATACTAGTAAAGTAATGGTCACAATTCTCCAAGCCAGGCTTCAGCAATACGTGAACCACGAAATTCCTAATGTTCAAGCTGGTTTTAGAAAAGGCAGAGGAACCAGAGATCAAATTTCTAACATCCGCTGGATCATGGAAAAAGTAAGAGAGTTCCAGAAAAACATCTATTTCTGCTTTATTTACTATGCCAAAGCCTTTGACTGTGTGGATCACAATAAACTGTGGAACATTTTGAAAGAGATGGGAATACCAGACCACCTGACCTGCCTCTTGAGAAATCTGTATGCAGGTCAGGAAGCAACAGTTAGAACTGGACATGGAACAACAGACTGGTTCCAAATAGGAAAAGGAGTACATCAAGGCTGTATATTGTCACCCTGCTTATTTAACTTATTATCATTATTGATGTTATTATCTGGGGAATTAAGCCAAATGGACAGCAAGTATATTAACCAAATTTATAGCACTGAATCTGAGAGATATCCTTCACCCATGGTACCTTCTCTATAAAATATTTGCCTCTGTCTTGCAGAGAGTAATGCTAGGGCAATCTAGGTTATTTAATTCTACACATGCAAAGTACTTTGACATCTAAGACATTTTCTGTATATAGTCCTGGATTTCTGGGACTTCTTTCAAAAAGCATCAGTGAATCTGTAAGTTTTTCAGATTTGAAATATCTTTTTTACTTTGTTATACCTCCTGAAATGAATTATTGTTATATATTAATATGTGCAGCTGAAAGAGTAAACTCCAATTTGCTTTCAGGAGACTTAATACTCAAGTTAGAAGTACTAGCTAAATTTTGTTTAAGTAAATAAAGGAGGAAATGTATTCCTTACTACTGTAAAAGTGCATTTGAGTATAAGAGGAAAGTTCAGAGTATATTTAAAAATTACTCGGTTGATTTGCTATAACAGAATATCATCACAGACTGAGTGGCTTAAACAGTACACGTATGTTTGTCAAAGTTCTCTTGGCTGAGTAGTTCAAAAGCAAGTCTTTGGCAATCCAGTCTGTTCGAGAACTCTTCCTGGTTTGCACCTGGCTTAAAAAATTTAATATAAAAGGAAAGAATATAAAATTTTAAAAGTTAATAGTGGAAATTTATTCTTTTTATCTGATGTTAGAAGTTTTTTTTTTTTTTAATTCTTTTAAAATAAAACAAGACCACCAAATACAAACCCATACGGGAAACAGTTGATAAATTTGATCACCTTAAAATTAAGGATGTCTCTGCATACAGGAAAACCAGAAAAAAAATAATTAAAAAATAAGTTGGAATCTAAAAAAAGAAGTTACAGCAACTTCTAGTTTTAATACCCAGAATATGTGAAGGATTTGCTCAAAACTGTAAGCAAAAGGTAACCTTCATACCAAAATAGTGGCTAAGTTCACAAAAGAGATAATATAGATGTTGAATATCTTATGAGGAAGTGTCCAATCTTATTAATCTTCAAGAAAATATAAATAAAATCCATATTGAAGAACACTTAATTGGCAAAAGTTAGAAGATAGAATGACACTAGGTTTGCCAAGGATGAAAACAAAGAGAACTCTCATGTGATGCAGCGTAATGGGATTCAAATTTTGATTAAACAAAAAAAAACTATAAAAAACTTTTATTATGTAATTTAATACGTTTGAACATGTATATACTTGGAATCCCTGTGTTCAAAGGTATCCTCATTTGTAATAACATTGAAGCAATGCAACAAGCTTTCAAAAATCAACTAAACAGATAAATTATGGGATATCATACAATAAGACTATATTTGTTGTTGAGTTGCTAAGTCATGTCTTACTCTTCTGTGACCCCATGGCTGTAGCCCACTTGGCTCCTCTGTCCATGGGGTTTTCCAGGCAAGAAGACTAGAGCGGGTTGCCATTTCTTTCTCCAGGGTCTTCCTGACCCAGGGATTGAACTGTGTCTCCTGCACTGGCAGGCAGATTCTTTACAACTGAACAACCGGGGAAGCCTCAGTAAGACTATATACAATAAACATAATTAGATCTCAAACCATAAAGTTGAATGAAAATGGCAAAGTAAGTGTATATGTATATGATTTGATTTCATTGGCTAATATGTTGGTTATGTGTGTATTTACAGTTGATAGAAAATCAAACACATGATTAAATCATAACTCAGGACAGTGGTTATTTTCTCTTGGTGGCATAAAGGAGAAATATTGCCAGGATGGGAAATCCAGGCATCTTCTAAGATACAGATGTAAGTTGTCTTAAGTTGTTTGGAGGGTTCACGGGTGCTTTGTTTTATTATTATTTTTTAAACTTTTCATGAACATCATTGTATCTTTAATACTTTTGCAACATTTTATTTTAAAAGTATAAAAGAAAAGCATAGAAAAGAATTCAAAAATATATATGTACCAATATGAGCTTCATTGAACTAAAGAAATTATTTTAAATTGCTTCCAACATCTAACTAATTCTCTTTTCAGGGAGATGAGAATAGAGATAGTTAGATGATTGCATGTAGGCTTTCTCCCTCACCTCTCAAAATCCTGCTCATCCTGATGGATTACCTACAGCACCTTCCTTCTTGTGGAAACTGGAATAATCAGTTTATTTCCTTTGAATAGCAGTTCATCATTTTCATTGATTTTCTTTCTGAAACTGAAATATCCTTTATTTTCTTATGTCACTACTCTTTTTTCTTCAAGCTATCCATTTCTTCTCAGGTCTTATAACCTCTGGGGGCTCACATTCTCCCGCTGCTTGTCTGACTAAGGGTGAATTTCCTTCTAAAACTGCTGAGGCATTTTTTTCATCACCCTTACTATATGTGTGTATTCTATGCTGTCAATATCTGCCATAATTTGATGTAGTTGAAAGTTCCTTTTTTTTCTTGTTCCCATCTGTCATGGCAAGCAACATACACAAAGGATATATTCAATAAGCAATTTTCTTGCTGGACTGCTGTGGGCGTGACTGGGACTTTTATAGTATGCATTTATGTTGTTAGTGCCGGGAAGATTTAGGAGAGCATTATTCTGAGAACACCAAGCCCTATATTGCACTTCTATATCTGAAGAAATAATTGGACAGTGACATGGAAATGTTACTGGCAAAAAGACTACCCTGTTTCCCACCAACCAGGTTAAACAATACTAATGATGCCTGTAATCCACATAATTAGTATATATTACTACTTTCCTATGTGCCACTTCTGTGCTATGCCAATTATCTCAATTTATCAATGTAGAAGCTTTGATCTGATAATGATAGGCAAAAGTCCAAATTCAAGTTAAAAGGAAAAAAAAAAAAGATTAAAGAGCTTTTCCCTTAATGAGAACAAGAAAAAGATTATGGAAAGAGAAATGTGCCCATTTTGGTATTTATTGTTACCTGTAATTTATACAACTCAATTGGGGAAAAAATTATGGATGAAGAGAGTCTAAACAACACCTTAATTTATTGTTCTCCCTAAAGATAATGCATTTATACTTGCTTTGATTTTTTCTTCTACTCCATCAAGGCTAGGAAGTTATCTCACATAAAAAATATAAGGATAAAAATAATTTATCACTTAGATCAGTTCACTTAGAAACAAATTCTGACCCAGAGTTTGTTATCATTTTTAAATAAGATAACTTTATTATTAATTTTTATTTAAAAAGTCAGGAAATGCATAAAATGTAGACGAGAACACATAAGCATGGTGAGACTATAAATGATACTATAATATGTATTTATTTTCTGTGTTATAGATACATTTGGGTTCATAGTCTATCCAAATATGTAAAATCAATTACTTAATATATTCATACTGTTTAAATTAACATTTAAATATATATACATATACACCATGTGACAGTGTAATCCTTACTATCTAATATAAGAATATTGATATAACAAAGCTTTTATTTTTTATATAGAATTATAATCTATTGTTATGAACAATGCTGACATGAAAAATTATATGCATAATATCTATACTCATAATTTTTGAACATATTCCTAAAAAGAAGAATTCCTAGAATCAATGTGTACACACTTGGAATAGATGTATTTTTCTAACTGGGCCTTTAAAAATCTAGTATCAATTTAAGCTCACCTTAACTTGATGGCTGTTTTCACATCCTTTCTAATACTAGCTCACATTAACCTTTTAACCTTGACACTCTGATAGAAACAAACAATAGGGCTTTTTCATTTTCATGAAATCATTGTAATAAAACCCAAGTTTAGCATCTGTCTTAAGTTGGGAAACCGACTCTGAGATGACTTGCATGCAGAAAGTTTATTGGGGAGTGCTTATAGAAGCAACTGTAAGGGAGTGGGTATAGCTGGATAGAGGGAATAGAACTTCAAAGCTGTTGAAAGTGAGGTTGTGAGATGATTGGACGTGAGTTTGAGCAAATTCCGGGAAATGGCGAAGGACGGGGAAGACTACGGTGCTGCAGTCCATGGTGTCTCAAAGAGTCAGACACAAGTAACCGAATGAACTGAATTATGAGATGATTCCCCAGGTTTAAGTACTAGAATGGGCTCTCTGAGTTTTCTTGAATTAAAATATGCAGTCACACACTCAAAACATCTATGTATTCCCCTTTAGCCATAAAATATAACTTGTATATTTAGCCAAGTAAATGGTCATGGATCCTTTTAGGAAAGGAATAGGGGAGTCCCTATCATGTATACCTTCTGAAATTTTGCAGGGCTGTTCTTTCCTTGGACTGTCTTCTCCTCAGTCAATAGTTTCTAGCTAGGAGCTGGAAAAGAGTCAAGGATTGTGTTTATATTGAGACTGCTGCCTTACTTTCTTGACGGTCCTTGATTTCTTTTGATTGTATAGAATGAACAGTACCCTGTTGGCTGTCCATCTCTCTTGTCCCTAAGGATGTTGATTTCTTATAATTATCCCCATAGACAGGTCAGATTCCCATGGATATCATTCAAAACTTGCAGCTCCTTTGTAATATTTGAGTCTACCTTGCTTCTAAGAGCTTAGCGACACTGCCTGACCTAATATTCTGGATTCTACTGTCCCCCTCTGTCAGTGAGCCAAAATTTTCACATTCAAGTTTATTTTATTCTTTTGTGAATTTTGTTCAATGAAATCCTTTAACCTCTCTTAAATGACATATTTCTCTTATGTGAAATATGAATTAAATGAATTGCTTTTTTCCAATCTCATACTCTTGTTTCCAGGGTAAAATGAAAAAAACTAAAATGTGTGACTATATTTTATAAAACTGTAGTTCTAAACAAATGTAACATAGTCTTTTTGTTTTCTCATTACAAAAGCATGCAATCTTTATGTCATAATAGTAGAATCTTAAAATATACTGTCTTAAAGTGTTGGAAAACCATTATATTACCTACCATAACTAGATTTTTACAAGAGTTAATAGTTATAAACTTGGATCCAATAAGGAAAAAAAAAAAAAGATTTTTCCTTTTAGCCACAGGTGAAGAATATAATCCTATTAACACTGTGGGTCCGGATATGAGGAGGAATTTTGGGTCCGGATATGAGGTTAGGAGGTTCCTCCTAACCTATGAGGAGGAATCAAGGAACAAGATAGGACCCAAAGTTGCAAATGGAAAAGACAGTTTGAAAGAGCATTTCTGGGAGTTGAGCAATGGCTACTTTGCTTAAGGTTCCATGTTAAGAGAGGAGCATTCTCCATGTCTAGATCTAGAGTAGAGTGTACTTTTGTATTTTTTGAATCAGGTCTAAATGAAAAGCACTTCTCTCTTCCTTTGCCTTAACTATTGCAGATATTCTCCTATAGGGTAAGACCTAATTTGGCAATTAAGTTGCTGCCCTTCAACTTTTGATTACTTTTAATTGGTGGTTTAATTATCATAGGAACCAGTGATTAATATCCCATATACCATAAGGAGAGTTTTACCGAAGCAAAGTTACATTTTCCAAAGCAAAATCTTCAACCTCATCATGATAAATCTTTAAAAAGGCAGAGACTTTAATAAAAAGAATACTTTTTTTGGATTCCTATTAGTATTATTCTTTCCATAAAGCAAGGATTTTTGTTTTTGCATTTTAAATTATTAAATATTTCAATCTTTAAGCAACATTTCAGAGAATTATATAGTGGATAATTAAATATACCAACATACATAAACACATCATTGAGATTTGAAAGATTTAAAATTTTTACCCCATTTCCTACTATAGTATTTAATTTTTTGGTCTTGTTACATATTTTATTTTAGTGTTAACTAATTGATAATATGCAATTTATATAGTTCAAAATTTTAATATTTTCTAATATAGGCTTGACTTCTAACTATAAGGAATATTTTGACCATCTCAATATTTATTGACACATATGAATAAATTTTTATAGTGTCTAAGAGTCTTTCCATATGAAATGTAAACCTCTTTTATCTCCTCAAAGCTATAATTATAGCTTGAGTTGAGACTTCATCCTTATGGAGTTAAAAATTGCATTATATTGCAGCCTTTTAAAATGTGAAATGTGTATCTGGAAAGCTGACAACAAATCTTTATCACAGTTTTTAAAAAATAAGTTATTTATCTCATATTATGTTCTTGATCCTGATGTGTTAATGATTTATTTGAGAGTTATTGAGAATCTGGCAGGAAATATCAAAATAAATGAATGGAAAAGCTGTATTAACCATCCCATTAAGACAATTAAAATAAGAGCATATGGATGAATTTTTCTTTTTCCAGTTTGCATACTTATCAACATTAGAAGAGCTATTGGATAAAGCTGAATATTAAATCTGGAGGTGTGAACCATCTGACAACTTGAAAATAAAAGCGTGAAATTTAGGATCAAGCTATTGAAAATTGGAAACAAACAGAAATATGAATTTTTATTAAAATAATAATATGCAAGAAATTATGATTTCAGGAAGCAAAGAACTAAGAGCTATACTTTAATAATGAGAAGTTATCTGAGTTTCTTTAATATGCTCGTTGCATAGTCAGTCAAACGTGCCATTTCCATAGGTAGCTAGGTTTATTTTCCCCACTGTTTTATATTGAAAATCTATAGTAAAGTCAACTTTTTCCTATTCAGTCTCTTTTAAAAATAACTAAATATATAATAGTGGCAACATATTATCTACTTATGTATACATGTAATATACTGAATGACAATTAAAGTATAATAGTTGGTGGGAGAATGGAAATATATTACTGTAAGTTCCTCATACTATATTGTGAAGTGGTATAATATTGCTTAAAGATAATGATAAGTAAAAATGTACCCCAACAATTAAAAACAGAACAGTTAGAGGGAATTCCCTAGAGGTCTAGTGATTAGGATTCAGTGCTTTCACTGCTCTGACTGGGTTCAGTCCCTGGTCAAGGAACATTCTGGTGATGAGGCCAAAATTTAAAAAAAAAAAAAACACACACACACACACACACAAAACAAAAAATAGAGCAAAAGCAGTAAAAAAACAAAGAGTTATATCTAATTAGCTAACAAATAAGATATGATGGAACCATAAAAATAATCAGAGAGAACAAAGAAATAAATGCAACAAATGTACAACAGTAAGATAATAGACATAAACCAAAGCATATCAATCATATAAATGTAAAAGTAAATTAAAGTGAAAGCTAGGTGAAGTCACTCAGTCGTGTCCGACTCTTTGCGACCCCATGGACTGTAACCTACTAGGCTTCTCCGTCCATGGGATTCTCCAGGCAAGAATACTGGAGTGGATTGCCATTTCCTTCTCCAGGGAAATCTTCCCAACCCAGGGATCGAACCTGGGTCTCCCGCATTGGAGGCAAACGCTTTAACCTCTGAGCTAGAGTAGATAAAAAAGCCAGAGTAGATAAAAAGTGGGACAACTATTAAAGTGAAAGCCAGAGTAGATAAAAAAGCCAGAGTAGATAAAAAGTGGGACAACTATATGGTGTCTATAAGAAATACTCTTTAAATGAAGATTCAAATGGATTAAAAAGTAAAGTGATAGAAAAGGATGCACAATGTTAATAGTCATTAAATAAACTGGAATACTATACAAGGTACATTTAAAAAAATTTATCAATGATATTTGCAGTATAATATTGTGCTGGTTTCTCCATATATCAACATGAATCCTTGAATCTCCCTCCCACCTTCTTCCCCATCCCACAACTCTAGATTGTCACAGAGCACTTAGTTGAGTTCCCTGTGTTACACAGCAAATTCCCACTATTTTACATATGGTAATGTATATTTCCATGCTATTCTTCCAATTCGTCCCACCCTCTTTCTCCCAAACTGTCCACAAATCTGTTCTCTACATCTGCGTCTCCACTGCTGCCCTGCAAATAGGTTCATCAGTACCATCTTCCTAGATTCCATACACTTGCGTTAATATATAATATTTGTTTTTCCCTTTCTGACTTATTGCTTCCCTGGTGGCTCAGACAGTAAAACATCTGCCTACAATGCAGGAGACCCAGGTTCAATCCCTGGGTCAGGAAGATCTCCTGGAGAAGGAAATGGCAACCCACTCCAGTATTCTTGCCTGGAAAATCCCATGGATGGAGGAAGCTGGTAGGCTACAGTCCATGGGGTCACAAAGAGTCAGACACGACTGAGCGATTTAACTTTCTTTCTGACTTACTTTGCTCTGTACAAAGGTCTAGGTTCATCCACCTTGTCAGCACTGTCTCAAAATGCATTCTTTTTTTAAAGCTGAGTAACACTGCATTGTTGGACACACAATTTCTGTGTCCATTCATCTGACAGTGGACATTTAGGCTGCTTCCATGTCCTAGCAATTGTGAAAAAGGGCTGCAACAAACACTGGAACATTGGGGGTATATGTGTCTCTCTCAGTTATAGTTTTGTCAGGGAGCATGTCCAGTAGTGGGATTGCTGGGTCTTATGGTAATTCTGTTCCTAGTTTTTTAAGGGATTGCCCTACTGTTCTCCATAGTGCTTGTATCAGTTTACATTTCCACTAATAGTGCAAGAAGATACCCTTTTATCCACATCCTTTCCAGCAATTATTGTTGGTAGATTTTTTTAATGATGGCCATTCTGCCCAGTGATATCTCATTGTAATTTGGATTTGCATTTCTCTATTAATAAGCAATACTGATCATATTTTCAGCATTTGTTGGCCATCTGTGTGCGTTCTTTGGAGAAATGTCTGTTTAGGTCTTCTGTTAATTCATATGTAGTTCCAGAACCATGAATAAATAGAAATCCAGAAAGAAGCAAGTAAATGGATACAGAACACCAGAAAATAATATATCATAATATAGTCTTAAGGAAGGTGTACTATGCAGTATTCTCCAGTTTAAACTATAGCCAACTACTACCCTAACATGATATTTTAGTCCAGTTATCTTTTGCTTTGAGGACATGAGACAAATGAGGTGGAGCAACATTCTATAGGTGCCTGAGTATTGCTTTCTGCAGTAAAAGAAATTTTAGGATATGGGTAGAGTTTTGTGGGGTTACGTGCAGGATCTGCAGTGACGCCGGTGCCCGGGTGATCTTAAAGAAATTTGTTTTCTATTTCTAGTGTCTAGGGTATGCTAGTGGTTCCTTTATTGTCTCATATTTAGTTTTAGAACCCTGTTTCCAACCATTTAGAAGATTTTCCTGTGATCTTTATCCAACTGACTTTGTTAATTCCACTGTGGCCAAAGGACATACTTGATGTGACTTGAATCCTTTTGAATTTAGCGATTCTTGTTTTATAGTCCGTAGTATGTTTTGCCTTGGTAGATATTTCATGTACTCTTGAAAAGAATGTGTATTCTGTTACATTTGACTGAAGTGTTCTATAAATGTCTAATTAGGTCAAGTTACTTGCTAGTGTTCTTCATTCTTACTGATATGTTCTAAATTCTTACTGATTTTGTATGTTTTCTCTATTACTAAAGAGCTGCAGCTGCTGCTAAGTCGCTTCAGTCGTGTCCGACTCTGTACGACCCCATAGCAATTTTCAACTAAAACTGTGAATTTATCTACTTCCCCTCAAAATTTTTAAAGATTTTTACTCTTGTACTTGAAGTTCTGCTATTTGGTTCAAAATGTTTATAATTATGTCCAATTGATGAAATAACTTTACTGTCACTATTTAATAGCCTTATTTATTCTCAGTATATTCTTTGTTTCAAGCATTTTCACCAAATGTGTTTTCATATTCATGGTATTAACACAGTGTTTCCAATTGATAAAGTAGATATCACTGAGTTATTTTTACTTGGAAAATAAAATAGAAATAATAAAATAATTGCTATAAATGTATAAGCTCAAAATATACATTAATTTGTAGATAATAATTTGTGAAATAAATTATACATAAAATAAGGAATAATTTCTCTTTAAATTAGACTGAAGACAAAAGTCTTTTAACTGTGATGTGGCAGAAATAAAAATCATGCTAAAAATTTTCTTACCCTACACTTGAATAAACAGGAAAAAAAGACATCAAAATTAGTGAATATTTTATTGGTTTTACACTTGTTTTTTTAAAGTACAGATTTAGACTAATATGACCAATGAAAAACATTTTCAATTTTAAGCAGTGATTTTAAAACATTATTAAGGAAAAGTCTATGAAAATGGAGGTAACAAAGTTGATGAAGAAAAAAGTGTGTAAGACAGAACTTTGTCCAAAAAGTCATGAGTTTTATGTGTAATATAGAGCATTAATTGAATTTTTACCAAGAGATATGATGGTTTCAATTATGGTGATAGCAATCGCATCCTACAAAAAAGTGGAAAATAATATTCAGTAATTCCTAGATCTTCCTAAAGATGACATTTCTTGATGAAACTTATATAGAATTTGACCTTACAACTGCTATTGGATACTCTATAGGAATTCTAAATGAGTACTGGCAAAGAAATTAGATGTATATTGGGTTTTATAAAATATAATAGAAGAATTAAGATGAACAACAGCAAATTCCCAGAAGAAGCCAATTGTTTTTTGACAGAAAAGCAGCATTTTTAAGTGGCACTATTCATTCTTATTTGGCATGAATGTTGTTTATAATTAATGCAGTGAGTAAAACCTCATAACAGTTAAAAATTGGTTTACTGTTCTACTGTAGAAGTATTAAATGATTGCATGTGTATACATTTTAGAGATTTGTTAAATCTAAACCTAATTGTATATGAATATAAAATATGACATTCACTCATATAAGAAAATCATAGCAAGGAAGCAAAAGTGTATAACTAAGAACATGACTAAGGTCCTTCTAGTCAAGGCTATGGTTTTTCCAGTAGTCATGTATGGATGTGAGAGTTGGACTGTGAAGAAAGCTGAGCACTGAAGAATTGATGCCTTTGAACTGTGGTGTTGGAGAAGACTGTTGAGAGTCCCTTGGACTTCAAGGAGATCCATCCAATCCATTCTGAAGGAGATCAGCCCTGGGATTTCTTTGGAAAGAATGATGCTAAAGCTGAAGCTCCAGTACTTTGGCCACGTCATGGGAAGAGCTGACTCATTGGAAAAGACTCTGATGCTGGGAGGGATTGGGGGCAGGAGGAGAAGGGGACGACAGAGGATGAGATGGCTGGATGGCATCACTGACTCGATGGGTGTGAGTCTGAGTGAACTCTGGGGGTTGGTGATGGACAGGGAGGCCTGGCATGCTGCGATTCATGGGGTCGCAAAGAGTCAGACACAACTGAGCGACTGAACTGAACTGAGAAGAACATTTAATTAAATGTATTAAAATACTTCTATAATAGTAATTTAATCCTGATTTTTTTCATTATAGTTTACAGATATAGTTTAAATTGAGTAGACCTTTTGAACAAACTGAGAAATATCATGCTGTTTTTCAGTTTTCTTTATATAATCTTCCAGCATTGAAAAATGGGAGAGAAAACTAAAATTAAGAAATACTGTTTGCACATGGCAAAACTTTCTTCATAACCATAATATAATTGATAGTGATTTTATGCTGATAAAATTAAAATATTTTATGGAAATAATTTATCATATAATTTTATATAAGGCTTGAACATTATATGTAAAATTCTTTTTTATTTGCATATTATTTATTTTATTTTATATTTAATTTTACTTTATTTTACTTTACAATACTGTATTGGTTTTGCCATATATCAACATGAATCTGCCACAGGGGTACATGAGTTCCCAATCCTGAACCCCCCTCCCACCTCCCTCCCTATACCATCTCTCTGGTCATCCCAGTGCACCAGCCCTAAGCATCCTGTATCCTGCATTGAACCTAGACTGGCGATTCCTTTCTTACATGATATTATACATGTTTCAATGCCATTCTCCCAAATCATCCCACCCTCTCCCTCTCCCACAGAGTCCAAAAGGCTGTTCTATACATCTGTGTCTCTTTTGCTGTCTCACATACAGGGTTATCATTACCATCTTTCTAAATTCCATATATATGTGTTAGTATACTGTATTGGTGTTTTTTTTTTTTTTTTTTTCCTGGCTTACTTCACTCTGTATAATCGGCTCCAGTTCCATCCACCTCATTAGAACTGATTCAAATGTATTCTTTTTAATGGCTGAGTACAACTCCATTGTGTATATGTACCACAGCTTTCTTATCCATTTGTCTGCTGATGGACATCTAGGTTGCTTCCATGTCCTGGCTATTAGAAACAGTGCTGCAATGAACATTGGGGTACACGTTTCTCTTTCAATTCTGGTTTCCTTGGTGTGTATGCCCAGCAGTGGGATTGCTGGGTCATAAGGCAGTTCTATTTCCAGTTTTTTAAGGAATCTCCACACTGTTCTCCATAGTGGCTGTACTAGTTTGCATTCCCACCAACAGTGTAAGAGGGTTCCCTTTTCTCCACACCCTCTGCAGCATTTATTCCTGGTAGACTTTTGGATTGCAGCCATTCTGACTGGCGTGAAATGATACCTCATCGTGGTCTTGATTGCATTTCTCTGATAATGAGTGATGTTGAGCATCTTTTCATGTGTTTGTTAGCCATCTGTATGTCTTCTTTGGAGAAATGTCTATTTAGTTCTTTGGCCCATTTTTTGATTGGGTCGTTTATTTTTCTGGAATTGAGCTGCAAGAGTTGCTTATATATTTTTGAGATTAGTTGTTTGTCAGTTGCTTCATTTGCTATTATTTTCTCCCATTCCTAAAGCTGTCTTTTCACCTTGCTTATAGTTTCCTTTGTTGTGCAGAAGCTTTTAATTTTAATTAGATCCCATTTGTTTATTTTTGTTTTATTTCCAGTATTCTGGGAGGTGGGTCATAGAGGATCCTGCTGTGATTTATGTCAGAGAGTGTTTTGCCTATGCTCTCCTCTAGGAGTTTTATAGTTTCTGGTCTTACATTTAGATCTTTAATCCATTTGGAGTTTATTTTTGTGTATGGTGTTCGAAAGTGTTCTAGTTTCATTCTTTTACAGGTGGTTGACTAGTTTTCCCAGCACCACTTGTTAAAGAGATTGTCTTTAATCCATTGTATATTCTTGCCTCCTTTGTCGAAGATAAGCTGTCCATAGGTGTATGGATTTATCTCTGGGCTTTCTATTTTGTTCCATTGATCTATATTTCTGTCTTTGTAAAATTCTTGACTTTAATCTTAAATTGTTTTAAATTTTAATGTGTTGAGTTGCTACTGACTCTGATGGATAAATTTTCTTTAATTTGAAATTAACTAAGAGATAGATTAATACTGATAATTGCTCATTTTATCTAGTTAGGTAAAGGATTTGTCAAACTATACAAAAATCTTGATTATAATATTAATCACTTTGCTAAAATGCAAATATTTTTGTATAGTACACATATGACTTATATAAGTACAAATAATTCATTTTTTGCTGTTCTTGGGCAATTGATTTCTGTCATCAATTTTGATCTTTGAAATTATTTCCTGAGTTAAAATTTCAGAAAAAAAAATGCACTTGAACACCAGACATGATATGCTTTAAGCTGCTTAGTGGAACTTAGCACTAAAGTTCTTAGATCAAAGTGGGTCTTAAATGAAGGTAGGTTTTGGAGTAGATAGAAATTAGAAATTATCTACTCTTCCATTTAAAATATAATTTTAAGTGAAAGGATTCTGTTTCCCATAACGAAAGACCTCAGCATTTTCCAGATAAATCCTGTACTCAAGGAATATTGTCCTTTTCTGCTTTGTTAGTTATTCCTCCTCCATTTTTTATACTTATCTTTCTACCACCTTGCACTCATCTCACTTTGTTTTTCCATATCCAGCTAATTACTTAGTTTCATAATCTGCTAACTTGCATTAAGATGTTCCTTTAAAATTGTACAATTGCTTGAATATACATTTACTCTTGTATTTAAGATTTCAAGGTAATAACTTTTATGAAAACCCAACTGGGATATCCAGCCCACTCTGTGCGATATTTTCATTTTATTTTAGAGATATGCATAATACTCCCTTCAGAAAGTGGAACCTATACTCCCACATGAGCAGAGAGTACTTAATTTTTAATAACTTCCTTAGAATTTTGCTTTTTACTGCAATGCTTTCAAAGATTATAGTATACTTTAGGAAAGAGAAAATATTACTGTTTTTACCCATAAGTGCTAAACTGTCGTTATATTCCTTTGTCAGTCTTCCATATTTTAATTTCTGTGTTTAAACATAGGTAAGCTTCTGAAGGGAGAAGGCAATGGCACTCCACTCCAGTACTCTTGCCTGGAAAATCTCATGGACAGAGGAGCCTAGTAGGCTGCAGTCCATGGGGTCACCAAGAATTGGACATGACTGAGCGACTTCACTTTCACTTTTTACTTTCATGCATTGGAGAAGGAAAGGGCAACCCACTCCAGTGTTCTTGCCTGAAGAATCCCAGGGATTGGGGAGCCTGGTGGGCTGCCATCTATGGGGTCACACACAATCGGACACGACTGAAGCGACTTAGCACCAGCAGCAAGCTTCTGAAGGGCTCGGTTGAAAAGAATCTTCCTGGCAATGTAGGAGATGTAAGCGATGCTGATTTGATTCATGGGCTGGGAAGATCCCCTGAAGGAAGAAATGGCAACCCAATCCAGTATTCTTGCTTGGAGAATCCTATGGACAGAGGAGCTTAATGGGCTATAGTCTTTAGGATCACAAAGAGTCAGACACGACTGAAGCAACTTAACACAGTTCAGTTCAGTTCAGTTCAGTCGCTCAGTCATGTCTGACACTTTGCGACCCCATGAATCACAGCACGCCAGGCCTCCCTGTCCATCATCAACTCCCGGAGTTCACTCAGACTCACATCCATTGAGTCAGTGATGCCATCAGCCATCTCATCCTCTGTCGTCCCCTTCTCCTCCTGCCCCCAATCCCTCCCAGCATCAGAGTCTTTTCCAATGAGTCAACTCTTCTTATGAGGTGGCCAAAGTACTAGAGTTTCAGCTTTCGCATCATTCCTTCCAAAGAAATCCCAGGGCTTATTGCCTTCAGAATGGACTGGTTGGATCTCCTTGCAGTCCAAGGGACTCTCAAGAGTCTTCTCCAATACCACAGGTTAAAAGCATCAATTCTTCAGCACTTAGCCTTCTTCACAGTCCAACTGTCACATTCATACATGACCACAAGAAAAACCATAGCCTTGACTAAACGGACCTTAGTCGGCAAAGTAATGTCTCTGCTTTTGAATATGCTATCTAGGTTAGTCATAACTTTTCTTCCAAAGAGTAAGTGTCTTTTAATTTCATGGCTGCAGTCACCATCTGCAGTGATTTTGGAGCCCCCCCAAATTAAAGTCTGACACTGTTTCCACTGTTTCTCCATCTATTTCCCATGAAGCGATGGGACCAGATGCCATGATCTTCTTTTACACACTCACACAAATTTCTAAAACTAAATGGAAGGCAAGATATCTAAACCTGGGTCTTCTCATTAGCACCTACATTGCTGTTTCTGTGGTGAGGATTAAATGGAATTCCTATTCCAGTCATGTATTAGAGTTCTTGACTTAGAACAAGTATTCAATACATTTTAGTTGTTATTATTAGACTGACTCTAAGCACAGAGGCCTGGCGTGCTGCGATTCACGGGGTCTCAAAGCATCGGACACAATGAGCAACTGAACTGAATTGAAAGCACAGACAATGATCTATATTGTCTATTAGATTGGCTATTTGGAGATTGGTCACCAATTTATATGTTAAATCCCCTTGCAAATAAATAGGTCATTACAATGAATTGTGCCAAAAAAGCAGTTGGTTCTGTGTGAAACTTAATAAATAATACCATCGATAAATTGTTTGGCTCTTTTTATGAATTAAAAGTAGACTCTAGCCATTTTAGTTACTTTAGCTCTACAACTCATATGAGATTGCTTCCTTGGTGACTCAGA
This sequence comes from Aepyceros melampus, assembly GCA_006408695.1. Classification (NCBI taxonomy): domain Eukaryota; kingdom Metazoa; phylum Chordata; class Mammalia; order Artiodactyla; family Bovidae; genus Aepyceros; species Aepyceros melampus. The sequence continues at coordinate 40,329 of SJXQ01007679.1, read as the reverse complement.
TGGTAGAAATCTGCCTGCAGTGTGAGAGACCAGTGTTCAATCCCTGGGTTGGGAAGATCCCCTGGAGAAGGGAATGGCTCCCTACTCTAGTATTCTTACCTGGAGAATTCCATGAACAGAGAAGCCTAGTGGCTTATAGTCCATGGGGTCAGAAAGATTCGGGCATGATTGAGTGACTAACACTTTCACTTTTGTTCATCCACATGCATTTGTAAAATGAATAACATAGAAAACAAACATCCAACTTTAAAATACTATAACTCAAATATTGCTCATTGTTTACAAATTTTTAATTTATCACTTTCATGCTTTTTAAAATTTTTATGTCAATCTCATTTTTACTTATTTTTCTGGTGGATGATTTTTCATTTGTCCCATTTTTGAGCCAAATCTTTCAAGGCTGCATCATGTGAAATTCTTAATTTCAGTCTTGATTTCTATGAGGCCTTAATTATTTCTTGGGTAACATTTTATTGTTCCACTTACACAAGCATATTAGAATTTCATAAAAGTCTACACATATGGTGTTAATGGAAATATTTTATTGGGATCTTGGGATTTCATGAAAATTGTTTTTTAATTTATTTTGAAAATTAACAAATAAACAAAAATAAAGGGGATAAAATAATAAACTTTTGTATTCAATGCACAGCTATAACAGCCAATTGTCATTTTGTTGTTTTTTTAAGGAATCCATTTTAAAAATTATATATCATATAAATATAAATTTATATTTATAGTATAGTATCAGGTGAGATACTAAGAAAATTCTCATTAGTGCATCATTCTCATTTCTATTAAGAGTTCTGTAAAAATTAATTGCATAGTGTTGTGATGAGCTGACCATTGAAGCAAAATAACACAAACTAATGTTTATCCTATGGCCTTGTCTAATTGTAAATTATATAGTGATACTCATACCAAATAACATAGTTCTCCTTCTCTTTCAATTTTCATATCTGATCAGATATCAATAGAAGTACTCTCATATGTGGTTTCTCATATTTGAGGGTAGTCGTATAATAAATAGGTATGGATTAAGGTATGGGTTAAATTTGGCATAGCTCTTCCTGGTGGCTTTCCAACAGCTGTTTTGATATGATTACTACAAACAAATAGTTAATGTTCATGTATGTTAATCAACTTAGATAACTGGCACTGATGCTTGCTAATATTGGACTTCCCAGGTGGCACTAGTGGTAAAGAACATGCCTGCCAGTGCGGGAGACATAAGATATGAGGATTCAATCCCTGAGTCAGGAATATAACCTGAAGGAGGGCATGGCAACCCACTCCAGTATTCTTGCTTGGAGAATCTCATGGACAGAGGAGCCTTGTGGGTTATAATGCATAGGGTTGCAAAGAGTTGGATATGACTGAAGTGACTTTGCACGCATGCACTTGCTAATTTTGGTCCGTCATAACAGTAAACAACAGTCCAATTGCCACAGGAAACCATGCCTTTTCCCTTCTAGCTTATGTCTGGAACTAAAAGTTTTTAAACTTGGGTCCATATAATTTCTGGTAGTAATCTTGATGTCTCATGACAATAACACATAAATTCATTTGATTTTCTAAGAAAAGAATCCATATGAAAAGTCAGAGCAATTATCACTCCATAAACAACTTCAAAGTAAATGAAACTACAGGAAACTAGGGGACGTGAAACTGTTTAAAACCATATATATGTGAAGTTTTTTCCCCGAGATTGGAAATAAGTCAAAAGTATTGTTCTCACTACTCCTTTACTAGAAGTTTTAGCCAGTGCAATGAGGAAAGGAATAAGCAATTTAAAAGGAATACATACTGTTTTTGTTCTCAGGCACAAAATATCTATAGAAAATCCCAAGGAAGCTAAAGCCAAATATGTACTTTACAAGAGTACAAAAGGATGGCATATTCACAAAAGAAAAAGTATAATGTCATAAGCTATCAGAAAATGCACATTAAAATCAAAGTAAGATACTACTGCATACCTTCTAAAAGGGATAAAATAAAAAATATGAGCATACTAAGGACTGATTAGAGTATGGATTATAGGCAACTCCTTTGTTTGTGAGAAAGCATCATGCTTCAGTTACACAATGAAAGTGGAAGTCTCTCAGTCATCTCTGAATCTTTGCAACCCCATAGTCCAGGAATTGTCCAGGCCAGAATATTAGAGTGAGTAGTTTTGCCCTTCTCCAGGGAATCTTCCCAACCCAGGGATCAAACCCAGGTCTCCCACATTGCAGGCAGATTCTTTACCAGTTGAGCCACAATGGAAGCCCACGAATACCGGAGTGGGTAGCCTATCCCTTCTCTAGCAGATCTTCCCAACACAGGAATTGAACCAGAGTCTCCTGCATTTCAGGCGGATTCTTTCCCAACTGAGCTATGACACAGTAGTTTCTCACAACTACTCAATGATCCAATAATCTTAATCCTGTGTGTTTATCCAAGAGACATGAAAACTGATTGCACTAAACTTATACATTGATGGTGGTGGCAGTTCTATACAAAATTGCCCAACAGGAACTTAATTTACCTTCACCTCACTATCAATAGATGAAAGGATAAACTGTGGTACAGTAAAAGGAACAAACTGTTGATAAACATGTTACCATTTAGATGGATCTCAAGGTCTTTCTTTAGAGTGATAACCACCAGTCTCAAAGTTTATATACTTCATGGTTCCATTCTCAGCTCAGTTCAGTCACTCAGTTGTGTCTGACTCTTTGCAACCCAGTGAACCGCAGCATGCCAGGCCTCCCTGTCCATCACCAACTCCTGGAGTTCACTCAGACTCATGTCCATTGAGTCAGTGATGCCATCCAGCCATCTCATCCTCTGCCATCCCCTTCTCCTCCCACCTTCATTATTTATTGTCGATGAAAATTGATATTTTAAATAAGTGAAAACACTATGTAGCTGCTATGAAAATTTAACTTGGAACTAATTTTAATGCATTATTTTTATAAATGTTCATAACCTTAAATAAAAGAGCATGTTTGTATTCCTGGTAAGATTTTTCAAAAATAAATTCCAGTGAAAATTTTATATAGACAAGTATAAAAAATGATCTTATTCATGATTAGGTGTAAGGTATCTTTATTGCCAGTATTCCTACTAATTTAATTTATATTTTAGAAAGTAAAATTACTTTGCTTTCTTTTTTAAAGAGTAACATTAAAATTTTTCTTTTGTAAAAGTAATACATAGTATTGCAGGCAGTTTGTGAAACAAAAAATAAATATCGTAAAGTAAAGCAATTAAAAATTGCTCATTCAGTTACCTACAGAAGACATCAGTTCAAATTTAGGTGATATTCTTAGAGTTTTTTAGAAGCAAAATAATTTCTTAATTTATAATATGCCTGTGTGCTTAGAAATAACCATTAGCCAAAGAGTGGTTTCATCAGTTATTTAGAAACTCAATTCAAAATTATTTGATTTAGTTTAGTCAGAATGATTGAGATGTTATTAGTGAAAACTTAGAGAAAGCCAAGGCCTTGTCTTTTAAAATTTGTTTGTTAGGATTGATTACTCCTTTTAAGAGGACATATTTTTTGTGTCATGTATATTCATATATATGTGTACATAATTTACTTAGATGATATAATTTTCTATTGGATGAGATGGTTTTGTTGTTTAGTCATTAAGTTGTACCTGACTCTGCAACCCCATATACTGTAGCCCACCAGGCTCCTCTGTCCATGGGGTTTCCTAAGCAAGAATATTGGAGTGGGTTGCTATTTTCTTCTCCAAGGAATCTTCCCTACTCAGAGATCAAACCCATGTCTCCTTGCATATCCTGCATTTCAGGTGGATTCTTTTCTTCTGAGCCACCAGGGAAAGCCATTGGGTGAGATGTGTTTCTATTAATTAATTGTTCAATGCTAGTAATGACTAGATTCCATGAAAATTCACATGGTTGGACTATTTCTTTTGTGATAGAACCTAAATGCTTTGTATCTTAGCTAGTTAGCTTTTGTGGTTTTCCAGTAATCTTGGAAGTTAAAAAGATGAATCCAAAACAAATCATTTAGTTGACTAGTTGTATTAAGGAGGAATGATAGTTCATTTAATGAAATTGCATATATTTGTGAATGTAGAACTGTTAACCTCAAAGGGAGTTCAACTTGCTGGAAGGAAAGTGTTTTGAATAATGCAACTTGTTGTTGACCTTTTTGCATAACTGGGTATTCTTATTATAGTAGATATTTTTAATATTGGCTTTATAAATCTAGTCTCTTAGGAGTTTCATTTGACTATGTGGAGTGAGAATTGAGGATTGTAACTTCTGAAGAGAAAGTGTATTTTGGAAAGTTATTTTTATTTTGTTTTCTTATAAATAACCTAAAATTTTTAGTTTACCACTTCCACCACAACAGGTTGTAAGAACTATAAGAAACAGGAAGATTTGGAGAATGGAGGAAGTTCAATGGAGTCTTGGGGTTAAACTTAGTGAATATTAATGAAAAATAATGCATCTTGGATAGTGAAGAAAGCACTGGATGCAGCAGGTCTATAGAAAACGAACAGAGGAGAGAAAATAGATAGTAAATTGCACCATAAGAGACATACAGGAAGGAAAGAAAATCAAATAAGATTATTCAAAGCTGATTTCCTTGGCAAGTTTCTTATTTAAAGGGTGAAAATGAGTTATGTTTTTTACAATCTGACTGCTGCTGCTGCTAAGTCACTTCAGTCGTGTCTGACTCTGTGTAACCCCATAGACGGCAGCCCACCAGGCTCCCCCGTCCCTGGGAATCTCCAGGCAAGAACACTGGAGTGGGTTGCCGTTTCCTTCTCAAATGCATGAAAGTGAAAAGTGAAGGTGAAGTCACTACATCCATATCATACTGAAACCTAGAGGACTGTTAAATTCTAGGTTCTATATACTATTAAGTATTATTCAAAATCTGCTATGTTAAGTTTTGAAAAAAATTAATAGGCGCTAAAAATTAGTGGATCTCAGCATTGGCTTCCCATTATCACATGGGGGAGATTTTGGAACTCCAGTGTGCAAGCCACACCCCAGTCTTTTAAGAACCCTTCCTTGTAGAGTCAGACTTTAGTATTTTTTAAATTCTCCACATGAGTCCAGTATATGATCACATTTGCAATAAAGTCACTAAAGCAGTAATTCTCAAAGTGTGGTACTCAGACTTCCTACATTAAAATCACCTTAGTTCAGTTCAGTCCAGTTCAGTCACTCAGTCGTGTCCGACTCTTTGCGACCTCATGAATTGCAGCCCACCAGGCCTCCCTGTCCATCACCAACTCCTGGATTTCACTCAAACTCATTATCATCGTGTTGGTGATGCCATCTAGCCATTGCATCCTCTGTTCTCCCTTTCTCCTACTGCCCCCAATCCCTCCCAATATCAGAGTCTTTTCCAATGAGTCAATTCTTCGCATGAGGTGGCAAAGTGTTGGAGTTTCAGCCTTAGCATCAGTCCTTCCAAAGAACACCCGGGGCTGATCTCCTTTAGAATGGACTGGTTGGATCTCCTTGCAGTCCAAGTGACTCTCAACAGTCTTCTCCAACACCACAGTTCAAAAGCGTCAATTCTTCGGCACTCAGCCTTCTTCACAGTCCAACTTTCACATCCATACATGGCTACTGGAAAAACTATAGCCTTGACTAGACGGACCTTTGTTGGCAAAGTAATGTCTCTGCTTTTGAATATGCTATCTAGGTTGGTCATAACTTTCCTTCCAAGGAGTGAGCGTCTTTTAATTTCATGGCTGTACAATCACCATCTGCAGTGATTTTGGAGCCCCCCAAAATAGTCTGACACTGTTTCTACTGTTTCCCCATCTATTTCCCATGAAGTGATGGGATCACATGCCATGATCTTAGTTTTCTGAATGTTGAACTTTAGGCCAACTGTTTCACTCTCCTCTTTCACTTTTATCAAGAGGCTTTACAATTCCTCTTCACTTTTTGCCATAAGGGTGGTATCATCTGCATATCTGAGGTTATTGATATTTCTCCCGGCAATCTTGGTTCCAGCTTGTATTTCTTCCAGCCCAGCGTTTCTCATGATGTACTCTGCATATAAGTTAAATAAGCAGGGTGACAATATACAGCATTGATGTACTCCTTTCCTATTTGGAGCCAGTCTATTGTTCCGTGTCCAGTTCTAATTGTTGCTTCCTGACCTGCATATAGGTATATAGGTTTCTCAAGAAAGGTCAGGTAGTCTGGTATTCCCATCTCTTTCAGAATTTTCAACAGTTTATTGTGATCCACACAGTCAAAGGTTTTGACATAGTCAATAAAGCAGAAATAGATGTTTTCCTGGAACTTTCTTGCTTTTTTCATGATCCAGCAGATGTTGGCCATTTGATCTCTGGTTCCCCTTCCTTTTCTAAAACCAGCTTGAACATCGGAAGTTCACCTTTCATGTATTACTGAAGCCTGGCTTGGAGAATTTTGAGCATTACTTTACTAGCATGTGAGATGAGTGCAATTGTGTGGTTTTTTGAGCATTCTTTGGCATTGCCTTTCTTTGGAATTGGAATGAAAACTGACCTTTTGCAGTCCTGTGGCCATTGCTTAGTTTTCCAGATTTGCTGGCATATTGAGTGCAGCACTTTCACAGCATTGTCTTTCAGGATTTGAAACAGCTCAACTGGAATTCCATCACCTTCACTAGCTTTGTTTGTAGTGATGCTTTCTAAGAATCACCTCAGATGTTAATAAATAAATTTATGGACTGAGTCTCAAATCTTAAATTTTTGAATCAGAATATTTGGTGATGATGAGATGGAATCAGCATTTTTAACAAGCAGACATTTCTAGTTATAAGATATATATATATGTGTGTGTGTGTATATATACATATGTATACACACACACATATGTAGACAAATAAAATGGTCATAAAATGAATTGAGTAAATTCAATAAGTTGAATCTTCTTCTTAAGGAAATTGATCCTTTATTCTTGAGGAAAATATACAATTATCTTAGTAAGTAGATGTGTATAAG
>SJXQ01007679.1:4079-33162 GCA_006408695.1 Aepyceros melampus | reverse complement strand
AAACACTCTTTCACAAATATAACTAATATATATATAAATATATATATATATATATATATATATATACACACACACACACACATGATTTTGTTTCCACAAACTTCTGTACTGTGGAACTGTAGAAGTTTGTGAAAATAACTTCCCAGGTGGTGCTAGTGGTAATGAACCCACCCGCCAATGCAGGTGATATAAGAGACTCAGGTTTGATCTCTGAGTTGGGAAGGATTCCCTGGAGAAAGAAGGTGCAATCCACTCCAGTATTCTTGCCTGGAGAATCCCATGGACAGAGGAGTCTGGCCAGCTATGGCCCATGGGGTCACAAAGAGTCGGACACAACTGAAGCAACTGGAGTTCAGAGAAATAACTATCATGTCCAATACTACAGACCTAGATTGTAGCAATGGGATCAAGATCTGCATTTCTGCCCTTAAATCTGAATCCTGCAATTTATTCCATCAGGTGATTCTCCCAAGCTTTCCGTCTCTCTGGTCACCGTATCTGAGCATCTTCATTTCTTCCCTATAATCTGCTTTTACTTGTCTTAGTGCAAATCATTTGCTCTGTCAGAACCCCCGTGTCTTCTTTTCAGTCTTCCAATGTGCTATCTGTACTCAATATCATTGTCCATCTTATTGTTTTTGGTAACCACCTGAGTTCAGAGTAGATGTTAAAGAGAAACAGAGCTATGAAAAATCTCAAATATCCTGTTTTACCAACCATGCATTTCCCAGCTGCTGAATTTACAGAAATTTGATTTCTGTGACTTTAATCATCATTTAAGTTACAATCATGGTTAAAACTTAGGCTTTATCACTATTGAATATTCAGTGATAATTGTTTTTTTCCCCACAGTACATGATAAAGTCTTTGAATGAAAAACTATAATCAGCCTTTTATATTATTTTTTTAATAATAGCTAGAATAATGCCTGTTTTATAGGACATGAAAACAATTATTGGAAGATGCCTGGGTTTTTACAAAATGTCCATCCCTAAAAGATTTCTTATTCCATTCCTTCTCATTTAAGCAATATTTCTGTTGTGGTTTCTTGTTACTCAGCAGTCACATCCCATTCTCTTTAATTCTTGATTCTGGTTCTGGCTTCAGTTAACTTCCTAACCTGCCTAGACTTCTTGGTTTACCTATTCAACATTTTTAACCAGGGGTATCTTGTTTATTCCTTGAATTGCTATCATTCTTTCAACAACCATAACCATAAGATTCATAAGGAAAGTAGCATAATTAGAACTTAATTAGAACAATGCAATTAGAACAAATTGGAATGATTTTAAAAGACCATTTGAAGAGAGTTTTGAACATCTGATGTTAAAATATAAGGCTTGATTTGATAGGCTTTGAATGTGTATGTTTGGGAAATTGATACATATTAGTAAAAGATATTGTGATTTTTTTAGTTTATTTGGAATTTGTGAAAATCCTATAATGTTAAGTCTTTGTATTTAGCAGCAATTTTACTCTTTGGAGAAACAGCCTATATATGCTAGAGGAAGCATAAAGTTCGTCATAAGTATTTTAGCCAATATTAGTCTGCTTCAATATCTGGAGGATAATAAAGATGATTCTCATGTACAGTTCCTTCCTAGAGTATGTTTTTCAAGTTTAAGATGAGAGATCAACACAGGGAGAGTGTGTAACCCATGTCCTCTGGAATTGTCTCCATGAAAATAAAAGGATACAGACAACATGAGTTAGCATTTAAAGCACTCGACAATCAACACATGCAGTTTTTCATGCATTATCAAAATGATTAGACTTTGAAGAGCAGTTCCTCAGGTTTCTAGTCCCTAATTTCCTTCCTTCACTGCTCAGGAGTCTTAGTGATGCTGGGATATTTGCTAGTTTTAGATTTGAAAATAGAAATAAAGATAAGCACTTAGGGCCCTCGGGCTGCTGCCTATGTAGCATTTAAGGCCCAGGCTCACTGGCTTGCTCTGCATTTTTGCTCTGTTCACTATACATTCTCAGGCCCAGTCACTTAAAATAAATAGGCCACAGCATCTAAGAAAATGCTTATAGCTCTTATTCCCTCAATACTACCCAACACTGGGAAAATCAAAATTTGGCCCCAGTAAGAGACACTATGATCCCTACCATTAAAATGAAATTGGGTACACGTGTCTCTTTCATTTCTGGTTTCCTTGGTGTGTATGCCCAGCAGTGGGACTGCTGGGTCATAAAGCAGTTCTATTTGCAATTTTTTGAGGAATCTCCACACTGTTCTCCATAGTGGCTGTACTAATTTGCATTCCCACCAACAGTGTAAGAGGGTTCCCTTTTCTCCACACCCTCTCCAGCATTTATTGCTTGTTGACTTTTGGATCACAGCCATTCTGACTGGTGTGAAATGGTACCTCATTGTGGTTTTGATTTGCATTTCTCTGATTATGAGTGATGTTGAGCATCTTTTCATGTGTTTGTTAGCCATCCGTATGTCTTCTTTGGAGAAATGTCTATTTAGTTCTTTGGCCCATTTTTTGATTGGGTCATTTATTTTTCTGGAGTTGAGCTGCATAAGCTGCTTGTATATTTTTGAGATTAGTTGTTTGTCAGTTGCTTCATTTGCTATTATTTTCTCCCATTCAGAAGGCTGTCTTTTCACCTTGCTTATAGTTTCCTTTGTTGTGCAGAAGCTTTTAATTTTAATTAGATCCCATTTGTTTATTTTTGCTTTTATTTCCAGTATTCTGGGAGGTGGATCATAGAGGATCCTGCTGTGATTTATGTCAGAGAGTGTTTTGCCTATGTTCTCCTCTAAGAGTTTTATAGTTTCTTGTCTTACGTTTAGATCTTTAATCCATTTTGAGTTTATTTTTGTGTATGGTGTTAGAAAGTGATCTAATTTCATTCTTTTACAAGTGGTTGACCAGTTTTCCCAGCACCACTTGTTAAAAAGATTGTCTTTAATCCACTGTATATTCTTGCCTCCTTTGTCGAAGATAAGCTGTCCATAGGTGTGTGGATTTATCTCTGGGCTTTCTATTTTGTTCCATTGATCTATATTTCTGTCTTTGTGCCAGTACCATACTGTCTTGATGACTGTGGCTTTGTAGTAAAGCCTGAAGTCAGGCAGGTTGATTCCTCCAGTTCCATTCTTCTTTCTCAAGATGGCTTTGGCTATTCGAGGTTTTTTGTGTTTCCATACAAATTGTGAAATTATTTGTTCTAGCTCTGTGAAAAACACCGCTGGTATCTTGATAGGAATTGCATTGAATCTGTAGATTGCTTTGGGTAGTATACTCATTTTCACTATATTGATTCTTCCGATCCATGAACATGGTATATTTCTCCATCTATTAGTGTCCTCTTTGATTTCTTTCATCAGTGTTTTATAATTTTCTATATATAGGTCTTTAGTTTCTTTAGGTAGGTATATTCCTAAGTATTTTATTCTTTTCGTTGCAATGGTGAATGGAATTGATTCCTTAATTTCTTTTTCTACTTTCTCATTATTAGTGTATAGGAATGCAAGGGATTTCTGTGTATTGATTTTATATCCTGCAACTTTACTATATTCATTGATTAGCTCTAGTAATTTTCTGGTGGAGTCTTTCGGGTTTTCTATGTAGAGGATCATGTCATCTGCAAACAGTGAGAGCTTTACTTCTTCTTTTCCAATCTGGATTCCTTTTATTTCTTTTTCTGCTCTGATTGCTGTGGCCAAAACTTCCAGAACTATGTTGAATAGTAGCGGTGAAAGTGGGCACCCTTGTCTTGTTCCTGACTTTAGGGGAAATGCTTTCAATTTTTCACCATTGAGGAGAATGTTTGCTGTGGGTTTGTCATATATAGCTTTTATTATGTTGAGGTATGTTCCTTCTATTCCTGCTTTCTGGAGAGTTTTTATCATAAATGGATGTTGAATTTTGTCGAAAGCCTTCTCTGCATCTATTGAGATAATCATATGGTTTTTATTTTTCAATTTGTTAATGTGGTGTATTACATTGATTGATTTGCGGATATTGAAGAATCCTTGCATCCCTGGGATAAAGCCCACTTGGTCATGGTGTATGATCTTTTTAATGTGTTGTTGGATTCTGATTGCTAAAATTTTGTTAAGGATTTTTGCATCTATGTTCATCAGTGATATTGGCCTGTAGTTTTCTTTTTTTGTGGCATCTTTGTCAGGTTTTGGTATTAGGGTGATGGTGGCCTCATAGAATGAGTTTGGAAGTTTACCTTCCTCTGGAATTTTCTGAAAGAGTTTGAGTAGGTATTTATAATAGCCTGGACATGGAAGCAACCTAGATGTCCTTCAGCAGATGAATGGATAAGAAAGCTGTGGTACATATACACAATGGAGTATTACTCAGCCATTAAAAAGAATACATTTGAATCAGTTCTAATGAGGTGGATGACGCTGGAGCCGATTATACAAAGTGAAGTAACCCAGTAAGAAAAACACCAATATAGAATACTTACACATACATATGGAATTTAGAAAGATGGTAATGATAACCCTGTATGTGAGACAGCAAAAGAGACAGATGTATAGAACAGCCTTTTGGACTCTGTGGGAGAGGGAGAGGGTGGGATGATATGGGAGAGCGGCAGTGTAACATGTATGATATCCTAAGTGAAATGAATAGCCGATCTAGGTTCGATGCAGGATGCAGGATGCTTGGGACTGATGCATGAGGATAATCCAGAGAGATGGTGTGGGGTGGGAGGGGGAGCGGGGTTTGGATTGGAAGTTCATGTATGCTTGTGGCTGATTCATGTCAATGTATAGCAAAACGAATACAGTATTGTAAAGCAAAACAAACTAAAAAATAAAAATTAATTAAAAAAATAAAATGAAATTGGATTAGCCACTTCTCTATGGGCCAGCATCTTCCATATGTGCAGTTTTGTATTCATATTTCTATCTAGAGTGTTTTGAGGGAGAAAGATGCCACTTTTCCATGGCTTTGGGATGACAGTACTGCTGGTTTTGCTGTTTCTCTCTCCTAGTACACTGTTACTCATAGCACTACTAATTTTATGCCCATGCTCCTGTCTGATGTTGTAGTAATGAGCTTTCTACTCTTCAGCGGTCATGAGATCACGGTGCACCACCTCCCTCACTGGGGGCCACAGTTCTTTTTGCTCCCGAAGAAAAGGAGACTGTTTCCCCTAGCACTTTCTGCCATTCTATGTAGTCTTACTACTGATGACATACTTTCAAACCAGTTTCTCATAACCTTCCTAAATTATTTACTTTTTAGTGGTTCCTTTTGTGAGAAACTTCCTTCTGATTTTTCACAGCTTAGGATATAGGGGAAGTTAGTGGAAACTTGTCTATAACTGGAATTCTTTTTGATAACCATCCCAACCTTGATATATGATTACCTTGCTTAGGAAAGATACAAGCATCTGAATGCAGAGTTCCAAAGAATAGCAAGAAAAGATAAGAAAGCCTTCTTCAGTGATCAATGCAAAGAAATAGAGGAAAAGAACAGAAGGGGAAAGACTAGAGATCACTTCAAGAAAATTAGAGATACCAAGGGAACATTTCATGTAAAGATGGCCTCAATAAAGGACAGAAATGGTATGGACCTAACAGAAGCAGAAGATATTAAGAAGAGGTGGCAAGAACACACGGAAGAACTGTACAAAAAAGATCTTCATGACCCAGATAATCATGATGATGTGATGACTAATCTAGAGCCAGACATCTTGGAATGTGAAGTCAAGTGGGCCTTAGAAAGCATCACTACGAACAAAGCTAGTAGAGGTGATGGAATTCCAGTTGAGTTGTTTCAAATCCTGAAAGATGATGCTGTGAAAGTGCTGCACTCAATTTGCCAGCAAATCTGGAAAACTCAGCAGTGGCCACAGGACTGGAAAAGGTCAGTTTTCATCCCAATTCCAAAGAAAGGCAATGCCAAAGAATGCTCCAACTACCGCACAATTGCACTCATCTCACATGCTAGTAAAGTAATGCTCAAAATTCTCCAAGCCAGACTTCAGCAATATGTGAACCGTGAACTCCCTGATGTTCAAGCTGGTTTTAGAAAAGGCAGAGGAACCAGAGATCAAATTGCCAACATCCGCTGGATCATGGAAAAAGCAAGAGAGTTCCAGAAAAACATCTATTTCTGCTTTATTGACTATGCCAAAGCCTTTGACTGTGTGGATCACAGTAAACTGTGGAAAATTCTGAAAGAGATGGGAATACCAGACCACCTGACCTGCCTCTTGAGAAATCTGTATGCAGGTCAGGAAGCAACAGTTAGAACTGGACATGGAACAACAGACTGGTTCCAAATAGGAAAAGGAGTACGTCAAGGCTGTATATTGTCACCCTGCTTATTTAACTTCTATGCAGAGTACATCATGAGAAATGCTGGACTGGAAGAAACACAAGCTGGAATCAAGATTGCTGGGAGAAATATCAATAATCTCAGATATGCAGATGACACCACCCTTATGGCAGAAAGTGAGGAGGAGCTAAAAAGCCTCTTGTTGAAAGTGAAAGAGGAGAGTGAAAAAGTTGGCTTAAAGCTCAACATTCAGAAAACGAAGATCATGGCATCTGGCCCTGTCACTTCATGGGAAATAGATGGCGAAACAGTAGAAACAGTGTCAGACTTTATTTTTTTGGGCTCCAAAGTCACTGCGGATGGTGACTCCAGCCATGAAATTAAAAGATGCTTACTCCTTGGAAGAAAAGTTATGACCAACCTAGATAGTATATTCAAAAGCAGAGACATTACTTTGCTGACTAAGGTCCGTCTAGTCAAGGCTATGGTTTTTCCTGTGGTCATGTATGGATGTGAGAGTTGGACTGTGAAGAAGGCTGAGCGCCAAAGAATTGATGCTTTTGAACTGTGGTGTTGGAGAGGACTCTTGAGAGTCCCTTGGACTGCAAAGAGATCAACCCTGGGATTTCTTTGGAAGGAATGATGCTAAAACTGAAGCTCCAGTACTTTGGCCACCTTATGCGAAGTGTTGACTCGTTGTTAAAGACCCTGATGCTGGGAGGGATTGGGGCCAGGAGGAGAAGGGGATGACTGAGGATGAGATGGCTGGATGGCGTCATGGACTCAATGGACGTGAGTCTGAGTGATCTCCAGAAGATGGTGATTGACAGGGAGGCCTGGTGTACTGCGATTCATGGGGTCGCAAAGAGTCGGACACAACTGAGCGACTGAATTGAACTGCTTTGGTTCTTCTTTTTCTCAGGGGAGATTTTCTGTTTTCTTAGTGGCACCTTTCCCTACAATTGACTAATCTTTTTGGAATAGTATTTTATTCACCAGTTAAATGAAGAGCATTGTCGTCAGTTTCCAGGAATGTAATACCTCTACACTTTATTTCCTAAGGGATCAAGATGTCCAGATACAAAGAGGATTTCTTAGACTTCCCTTCATTGCTGCTGCTTTGCTTCAGTCATGACTGACTCTGTGTGACCCCATAGAAGGTAGCCCACCTGGCTCCCCCGTCCCTGGGATTCTCCAGGCAAGAGTACTGGAGTGGGTGCCACTGCCTTCTCCAGTGCAGAAAAGTGAAAAGTGAAAGTGAAGTCACTCAGTCGCATCTGACTCTTAGCGACCCCATGGACTGCAGCCTACCAGGCTCCTCTGTCCATGGGATTTTCCAGGCAAGAGTACTAGAGTGGGGCGCCATTGACCCCAAATGTTCATTTGGCTTGTCCTGTACTCCAGCCACTGTTGCAGTTACACGGCATTGAAAAACAAAGCAGACACACCCAAAACCACTGTCTATGCTTTAATTCTAGATGCTTATGGAAGATTTTTCCATATTTCTCAGGCAGCTATTTAAATCATGCCCTATTCATCTTAAATGCAGGGAAAAAGGAAACAAAGTTGGAGGCAGTAACCGAGAGGCATATACTGGTAACAAATAGGTATGTGATATATGGAAGGTAACTCTAATGCTTTTGTGTGAGAGAGAAATTTTGATTCTGATATAAAGTACATTTTTTTTAACTGAAAAATTTTAATGTTTAACCAAAATTCATGGGAAATAATACTTGAGGCTGTCAGGATAAATTGTAGAGGGCTTAGAAATGGACAGAGGAGACTATAGGACATTCTGATCCTTTGAATGACTTTCTGTTGTCCACTTCATTTTAAACAATTTAAGAGTAGAGGGTAAATTGTGGAAAACTGAGGGCAATGCAAATGAGTCTTGACCATAGCAGGAAAATGAATTTTGTCCGGTACAGAATATTAATCTCTCTAAGTCAAATTCTCATTTAAACTAGTTTCAGCAACCTGTTAGTTTTCTTAGTTCACTGAAGAAAATCTTTGACTAGTTTCTTTTTCTATTTGTACAGGAGTCATGATTTCACTTTTTCATCGTTTGCTAGACTTATAAATGAACTGTGATTCCTATGTGCATAGGCCCTTCAGACTGCTTTGAAACCACTGTACTTCATAAAAAAAAAAATAAAGATGATGACTACTTGCACAGTGATGAACAACTGTATGAAAACTAAAGAAAAAACAAATCATTGAAAAAAATTGAATGTAGGTATTTGTTCTTGAAGTATTGAGTGTTAACTCTTTATAAAACTTCTTATAAACACCACAGGTAAATTGTGTGTATTTTTCAAAGCATTTTTTTTTAGTTATGACTCTCATAGTCTACATAACTGATCACTTTTCAAAAAGGTATTTGGGAACTTTAATAGATACTTTGATTTAATGAAATGTGACCAGTAAAAATCTGTTTTATAGTATAATCAGCTTATGTGATGGTTATTTTTATTGTTATGTTTTAATTACTAAGAAGCATGTTTTCATTGTAGCATAGGAAATACTGAAATACTTAAAGAAGAGAATAAGTTTCTCAACCAGATATAAACAAAGTATTTTACATATTTTGATTTCTGTACTGCTCTCATAAGATACATATGTTTGTATCTTTTATTTAAAATTTTGCTGTATATATTTTTCTGTATACAGTTAAAACTTTGAAAATATAATTTTTAATGATGACACTCTATGAACATGTTAAAATTTAGTCATTCCTCCTTTGTAAAATATTTTGTGTATTTCCATAAGTATTGTTATGATAAAAGTCTGTGATGAACATCTTACTCTGAGATCACTGATGATTTTTCAGGATATTTCTTGGATATTGTAGAATTGTCATCTCAAAGAATTTTTGCATCTTTTAGGCTCTTCATATGTACTTTGAAATTATTTTGAGAAGGAGTACACCAGTTTACAGTCCTAGCAGAGACTGCCTGTCTTATAAACATAAGCTGGATTTTTAAAGATAATTAGTGTTTTCTATATACACAGAAACCCACATGCATGCATACACATTAGCAGTTATCTTGGTAATCAACAGGTTACTATTTAGAATAAAATTCTAATTAATGTTCTTATAGTGCGTTGATGTGTATTTCCTGACATTGTGCTGTTTTTAAAAAACATTTAGGCATGGAAGAAATTGGCAAATCTAAGTTAGTATAAAACAAAATTTGCAAAATGTGCATAGCTGAGCCTAACTTCAATTCTTAGGTATTATCTTCTTAACTCATCTTAGGTAACATTTCTGAGTTCTGTAAGCCTTGTCTTTCCTGTAAATGTCACTTAATACATAAAATATTTTTAGTCTTGGCCAGATATAAGATGAAATATGCTACATATAATTCTTAAAGTGCTGGCTGTTTCATATCTACATGCCTAAATCATTTTATTATCCGCTTAATAGCAGAACAAATTAGTCATCCTCTCTGATTCTGGTGCACATTATGCTGAGACATGCCCACCCTAATATGCTTTCTGATAAAGTAAATGCTCACCCTGTCAGAGCACAAATCTTATTTGGGCTCCAGAAAAGTCAAGGGAGAGAGAGCTGAGTCTGCAGTAGGATTGCTTACTCGAGGAGAACTGAGATTTATTAACCAACTTCATTAAATATATGGAAGACCCCAGCTCTCAAGGTTAGCAAATTAGAATTCAAACATGAAACCTCTGTATGAAATGAAACAGGTAGGAAAAACAAGAAAGATAGATCTTTGCATTTTACAAAGCAGGGGAGGTAAGCTCATATTAAAGTAACTGTCTAGCTAGCTAAATGAAAAGGTATGCTTTTCAGTTATTTGCTTGGTTCAGTTATTTGCTTGGTTCAGGCATCTGTGACTATAAGATAAATAACAACACTAATTAAATATCAGAGAGATATATGGTTGTCAATAAATATGAAATGAAGTCTCAACCAAGGTTGCATATTGGTTTATTTATAAATAAATATAATTATTTAGAATTTGTATTTTAAAGTAAAATTTAACATCCCTGATTTTTGTAGGTGAAGCATGTATCTACACAAAGCTAAATAAGTTTCAATTTGGAATAAAATTATGCATGCTACATTTCAATGTAATGGAAATGAACAGACATTTATAGAAATTGTTTTTGATATTTTGGAAACAGTTTCAGTCAAGAAGTTGATAAGTAATGATGTAGGTAGCTGCAATGATCTGTTTTATATTTTATTTATTGATTTATTTTTGCTGTTTTCCAAGTCTACTGTCTTATATTGTTTATACCCATGAGTTAAGTTTTTCCAGTTTTGGAGAAAACAGGTTGTATTCTGTCATCTAAAAACACTATTATTTTCTGCCCCCTCTTGTGTCATTTAATACTATAATTTGGGTATATAAGAATAATTATGTTGGCACCTTATAGTATTCATTTACTTTTGACCTAGAGAAAATCACTGAAATGGAGACAGAGAACAAGACAACTGGAATCAGTAGACAGAATATCAGCATTGTAGGTTTTCATATTGATACATGGAGTTTCTGAAGCTAAGGGAAGTAAGGCAATATTTCTAAAAAAACTAAGATATCAGAAAATCCTTGAATTCTGAATCTATTTTAATTATTATTATTATTATTTTTTAATCAAGAAAGCAAGTGGGGAAACAGTTGAGTTCAATTGCTCAGTTGTTTCTGACTCTGTGACCCCATGGACTGCAGCATGCCAGGCTTCCCTGTCCATCACCAACTCCTGGAGTTTACTCAAACTCATGTCCTTTGAGTCGGTGAAGCCATCTAACCATCTCAGCCTCTGTTGTCCCCTTCTCTTCCTGCCTTCAATCTTTGCCAAGATCAGGGTCTTTCCCAATGAATCAGTTCTTCTCATCAGGTGGCCAAAGTATTGGAGTTTCGGCTTCAACATAAGTCCTTCCAATGACTATTCAGCACTGATTTCCTTTAGGATGGACTGGTTTGATCTCCTTGAAGTCCAAGGGACTCTCAACAGTCTTCCCAAACACCGCAGCTCAAAAGCATCAATTATTCAGCTCTCAGCTTTCTTTATAGTCCAACTCTCACATCCATATATGACTACTAGAAAAACCATAGCTTTGACAAGATGGACCTTTGTTGGCAAAGTAATACCTCTGCTTTTTAATATGCTGTCTAGATTGGTCATAACTTTTATTCCAAGGAGCAAGCGTCTTTTAATTTCATGGCTGCAGTCACCATCTGCAGTGATTTTGGAGCCCCCCAAAATAAAGTCTGTCACTGTTTCCACTGTTTCCCACCAATTTGCCATGAAGTGATTGGACCAGACACTATGATCTACTTTTCTGAATGTTGAGTTTTAAGCCAATGTTTTCACTCTCTTCTTTCACTTCCATCAAGAGGCTTTTTAGTTCTTTTTTGCTTTCTGCCATAAGTGTGATGTCATCTGCATATCTGAAGTTATTGATATCTCCCAGCAATCTTGATTCCAGCTTGTGCTTCATTCAGCCCAGCATTTCTCATAATGTTCTCTGTATGTAAGTTAAATAAGCAGGGTGATAATATACAGTCTTCTCTGTAAGCCAGTGAGTTATAGTTTTTTTAATTGATTACTACAATAAATCAAAAGAATGTCTCAAGGTTGTAAAGATCTTACTAGACCCACTGCTGCAATTTACGTTTTAAGATGACAGGATTCAGTTCAGTTCAGTTCAGTCGCTCAGTCGTGTCCTACTCTTTGCGACCCCATGAATTGCAGCACGCCAGGCCTCCCTGTCCATCACCAACTCCCGGAGTTCACTCAGACTCACGTCCATTGAGTCCTTGATGCCATCCAGTGGTCGTCCCCTTCTCCTCCTGCCCCTAATCCCTCCCAGCATCAGGGTCTTTTCCAATGAGTCAACTCTTCACATGAGGTGGCCAAAGTACTGGAGCTTCAGCTTTAGCATCATTCCTTCCAAAGAAATCCCAGGATTGATCTCCTTCAGAATGGACTGGTTGGATCTCCTTGTAGTCCAAGGGACTTTCAAGAGTCTCCTCCAATACCACAGTTCAAAAGCATCAATTCTTTGGTGCTCAGCCTTCTTCACAGTCCAACTCTCACATCCACACATGACCACAGGAAAAACCATAGCCTTGACTAGACGGACCTTAGTCGGCAGAGTAATGTCTCTGCTTTTGAATAATGTGAAGTCACATGGGCCTTAGGAAGCATCACTAAGAACAAAGCTAGTGGAGGTGATGGAATTCCAGTTGAGCTGTTTCAAATCCTGAAAGATGATGCTGTGAAAGTGCTACACTCAATATGCCAGCACATTTGGAAAACTCAGCAGTGGCCACAGGACTGGAAAAGGTCAGTTTTATTCCAATTCCAAAGAAAGGCAATGCCAAAGAATGCTCAAACTACTGCACAATTGCACTCATTTCACATGCTAGTAAAGTAAAGCTCAAAATTCCCCAAGGCAGGCTTCAGCAATATGTGAACCGTGAACTCCCTGATGTTCAAGCTTGTTTTAGAAAAGGCAGAGGAACCAGAGATCAAATTGCCAACATCTGCTGGATCATGGAAAAAGCAAGAGTTCCAGAAAAACATCTATTTCTGCTTTATTGACTATGCCAAAGCCTTTGACTGTGTGGATCACAATAAACTGGAAAATTCTGAAAGAGATGGGAATGCCAGAGCACCTGACCTGCCTCTTGAGAAATCTGTGTGCAGGTCAGGAAGCAACAGTTAGAACTTAAGCAAGAGTTCCAGAAAAACATCTATTTCTGCTTTATTGACTATGCCAAAGCCTTTGACTGTGTGGATCACAATAAACTGGAAAATTCTGAAAGAGATGGGAATGCCAGAGCACCTGACCTGCCTCTTGAGAAATCTGTGTGCAGGTCAGGAAGCAACAGTTAGAACTGGACATGGAACAACAGACTGGTTCAGAATAGGAAAAGGAGTACGTCAAGGCTGTATATTGTCACCCTGCTTATTTAACTTTTATGCAGAGTACATCATGCAAAACGCTGGAATGGAAGAAACACAAGCTGGAATCAAGATTGCCAGGAGAAATATCAATGACAGGATTAGAGCTAACAATAGAAAGATATTCCAGGACTTACTCCCATAATACAAAATTTAAGATAACAGGGTTAGTGAGAAGGTTCTCAAAAAGGAGAAACATGTCCTCAAGCAGAATACATTGTTGTTATATAATTCTTACTAAGACAAAGGATTCTTCTCTGTTCTTCCTGGTGGCTCAGAGGGTAAGGTATTTGACTGTAATGTTGGAGACCAGGTTTGATCCCTCGGTGGGGAAGATCCCCTGGAGAAGGAAATGGCAACCCACTCCAGTGTTCTCTGGAAAATCCCATGGATGGAGGAACCTGGCAGGCTACAGTCCATGCGGTCGCAGAGTCTGACATGACTGACTTCACTAACTCACTCAATACTAAGGAATATAGAAAAGAAAATGTTGTCCTTTCCTCCTCCTTGAGAATTCCAGACTCTTAATATTTAATATTTTCCATATTAAGAACCAATTGTTCTTACTTCTGACTTCTGTTGTGGACTTGAGTTAAATTGAATGGAGTTCACACAGAATAATCAGTGTTCCTTGGCCCTAAATTCTATGCTTCCCTTAGAAATGGTGTTGCAGAGACATTAAAAGTCTCCAATATCTCTGAGACTTAGATTGTTCATCACTAAAATTGGAGATAGTAGGTCATATTTCTTAGGGTTGTTACATTACTAATGACTGACACATAATAGTTTGTTTCATAAATGCTTGCAGCTGTTGTTTCATTATTCTTGTTACCAACATGATACTAAGATATGTGTCCCTGAGTGACTACATTCTTGCTTACCAGTCATACCTATAGGAAAATGATACAGGCTGAAATAAAAATGGGTAAATAAATGAGCTATAAATGGGCTTTATGCTCAAATAATCTATACCCTCTTTATCATAAACTTAATCAAATTTGAGAGGCTCCTGAAAATAAGGGGCAAAGTCTAGATGTACTGAAAAGATTATATTGTATTACAGAAGCCTCTCCCTTCACCTGTGGGAGAATCAAAATCTGTAGCACAAGCCATAGATTCTTAACTCAGTTAAGAATGTCACAATATCTCTTTTTAGGTAGGATTTGAAATTATAGTGTCATTGAATACTAGAACTGAAAAGGGCCTTAGCAATCACCTCACTGATGTCTTAGTTTTATAGATGAAAGAACTGAGACCAGGATCATAGTATGATTTGTTCAGAGTCAATCAAATGGTCAGTGGCAGAGATAAAAAAGAATTCCGGTAGTCTCATAGCCAGTGTAGATATGAAAGTTTTATATCAGCAGACCTTACAAACAGTTTCAGTAAGAAGCAGCTGGAGGCACAAATGCATTTTATTATATTCTGCAAGAAAAATGAATCTGAAAATAGTTTTATTCCAAGAGAACAATATTCCACCAAAATTAGGTTCAAAAACTGTCAACAATAAAATAATTCTATCAGCTATTTAAAGTACAATTATTGCTGTGAAGCACTTAGTAGTCTAAAGATGTTTTTATATCACACCAAAACATCTGGACACTTCAATCAACCAGACAATTTACATTTTATAGACAGAACCCAAGAGATAGAGCAAATTTAGAATTTTTGTTTTTTTAGCCACAGGATTAAGTGTGGCATAAATGTGTGAAACAAGCCTACTTGTAACATAGAGAGTACTCAGTTAAAAATGGATTTACTTATCACTGCTCTGATCTATTATTTATCTAGTATTTGTTTTAAGTTTTAATTCCTAGAAGGAAAACTTATTTCCATCATGCAGAAGTCCTATATTGGGAGGGATAGACGGGGATGAGATAGAGAAATGTAATCTTTATATTTTATCAGTAAAGATATATTACTTAAATTTCCCAGGAGAGCATAACTTGTTATTTGTCTACTAATGTTGTGCTAGGTTTTAGGATGTAGTTCTAGAAAAGTAGCCTGCATCTAAAGAAACATTCATCTTTCAAGAAATGAAACTTTCTTTCAAGAAAGAAAGAAAGAGAAGAAATCCTTTACTTTTTGTCTTTCAGGACAATTCTCATACATTCTTTAAATGTTAAAGATTACCTCCTCTAATAGTTAACTTTATTAATTTCATTATTCAGTAACTATTTAATTTATTCAATAAATATTAATTATGTTTGAACTATTTACCAGATGATGTATTAATTGTTGGATATATAGCACTGAACAAGTTAGAAGGCCCTTAGCTTCAGAGATCCCAGCAATTGACGTGAGATACAGGGAGATAATGACACACTGTGTGATAAGGACCAAGAGAGAAGAGCATATGGGATTCAGGGGAGCAAGAGAAGTGGCATCTCACAGAACTTTTGGCATCTTGGTTAAAGTCAAGTCAAGAGAAAAAGAGGGGAAAGAGAAGAGAAGATAAAAAGGAAAGAGAGAGGAGGAAGGGAGGAAGGATAGAAGCTGAAAAAACATTTTGAGAGGCCAAAGACAATGTTGAGGTGCCAAATGGAGATGGCTTTCAAAAGCCATCTTTAAATAAAACTGGGCTTCTGAAAGAGATGGGAATACTAGACCACCTGACCTGCCTCTTGAGAAATCTACATGCAGGTCAGGAAGCAACAGTTAGAACTGGACATGGAACGACAGACTGGTTCCAAATAGGAAAAGGAGTCCGTCAAAGCTGTCTATTGTCACCCTGCTTATTTAACTTATATACAGAGTACATCATGACAAATGCTGAACTGGATGAAGCACAAGCTGGAATCAAGATTGCTGGGAAAAATATCAATAACTTTAGATATGCAGATGACATCACACTTATAGCAGAAAGTGAAGAAGAACTAAAAGCTTTTGAAATTGAAAGAGGAGAGTGAAACATTGGCTTAAAGCTCAACATTCAGAAAACTAAGATCATGGCATCTGGTCCCATCACTTCATGGCAAATAGATGGGGAAACAATGGAAACAGTGACAGAGTTTATTTAGGGGGGCTACAAAATCACTACAGATGATGACTGTACCCATGAAATTAAAAGACACTTGCTTCTTGGGAGGAAAGTTATGACCAACCTAGACAGAATATTAAAAAGCAGAGATATTACTTTGCCAACAAAGTTCCATCTTGTCAAAGCTGTGATTTTTCCAGTGGTCATGTATGGACGTGAGAGTTGGATTATAAAGAAAGCTGAGCACAGAATAATTGATGCTATTTTTTTTATTTTAATTTTTACTTTATTTTACTTTACATTACTGTATTGGTTTGCCATACATTGACATGAATCTGTCTCGGGTGTACATGAGTTTCCAATCCTGAACCCCCCCCACCCAATAATTGATGCTTTTTAAGTGTGGTGTTTGAGAAGACTCTTGAGAGTCCTTTGGACTACAAGGAGATCCAACCAGTACATCCTAAAGGAAATCAGTACTGACTATTCATTGGAAGGACTGATGCTGAAGTTGAAACTCCAATACTTTGGCCACCTGATGCAACGAACTGACTTGTTGGAAAAGCCCCTGATACTGGGAAGGATTGAAGGCAGGAGGAGAAGAGGACTGCAGAGAATGAGATGGTTAGATGGCATCACTGACTCAATGGACATGAGTTTGAGTTAACTATGGGAGTTCATGATGGACAGGGAAGCCTGGTGTGCTGCAGTCCATGGGTTCCAAAGAGTCGGACACAATTGAGCGACTGAACTCAACTGATGTCCTCTTGGAAAACCCCAGACTTCTTATCTACCTGCCTAGGATTTGCTCTCTCAATATAAGGAAATATACAGCAGAAATAAAAGCTGAAAAGTGAGTATAGTATGTGTGGCTGAAAAGTTACATCTTTTCCCAATGACACTGGAAAGGAACTGAAAGGTTTTAGGCGTAGAATGGCCATCTCATTTCACAATAGACTGGATATTCACACTAACTCATTTCCATAGTGTCATATTCTTCCTTTCATTACTAATTGTTTTTTTCAAATATATGTCTCAATTATCTAAGAATAATTTGGGATACCATAGGCTAAGAACTATGCCTTATATTAATATTTCTTATATTTAGATGCTATATAATATTTTTAATATCATGATGGAATGTATTTTTATAATATTTAATATTTAAGGTTCACCACACATTATATTCTTTACATGCTTTTAAAGAAATTATAAAATTATAAAAATCATCTTTAAAATGTGTGAGGGGTCCAGTCCATGGTTATTTTGAAAATTATTTTAGCATTACTCAAGCAAAATATTCAAAGACCACTGTTTTTCAATTGAAATTCTGAAATAGGTAGGGAAAAAAAAAAAACAAAAAAAACAGAAGCTCAGATAGAAACTGAAACTCAAGGAGGGATAAACAATGGGTAGAATGAAAGATCTAAGTAAAAATTATTTTCAGAGAAGCAGGCATCGAGAGCGAGGCAAGATATGAATGGCTAGGGAATTACCAAGCTCTCATATGGAAATAATTCTAAACTGTGTGGTCTCATAATATAAAAATACCCCTTTACTACTTAGAGGATACATTGTGGTATAGCATCCAGGTGTCTCTTTGAGGATAGAGGCATTCATTCCTTCACAGGCTAGTCTAGGATATTGGCTTTGTTTGAAAGTAGTTGTCCTCCCTGAGGTCATACCTTCTGTCTTCCCTGGGTTGGCTTGCATCTAAGGAGTCATTAAAGCAATGATACAAATTCATGGACTCCCCTTTTCTTAACTTACACAAGTCCGGAGGTTCTTTACAGCTGCCAAACTCCCTCTAGGATTAGTTGACCTAATTGACCTGGGATTAGGAGTTACCATTGACCTGGAAAATTCTCCCTTTCCCCAATTCCACCTATTTAACTTTTTTGAAGATATTATTAAGGGCCCTCCCTGATAAAATTTGTGCAGGCAGAGGAACAAAGATCAAATTGCCAACATCTGCTAGATCATCAAAAAAGCAAGAGTTCCAGAAAAACATCTATTTCTGCTTTATTGACTATGCCAAAGCCTTTGACTTTGTGTGCATCACAATAAGCTGTGGAAAATTCTGAAACAGATGGGAATACCAGACCACCTGACCTGCCTCTTGAGAAACCTATATACAGGTCAGGAAGCAACAGGTAGAAATGGACATGGAACAACAGACTGTTTCCAAATAGGAAAAGGAGTCCGTCACCCTGCTTATTTAACTTCTATGCAGAGTACATCATGAGAAACGCTGGACTGGAAGAAACACAAGCTGGAATCAAAATTACCGGGATAAATATCAATAACCTCAGATATGCAGATGACACCACCCTTATGGCAGAAAGTGAAGAGGAACTAAAAAGCCTCTTGATGAAAGTGAAAGAGGAGAGTGAAAAAGTTGGCTTAAAGCTAAACATTCAGAAAACTAAGATCATGGCATCTGGTCCCATCACTGCATGGGAAATAGATGGGGAAATAGTAGAAACAGTGTCAGACTTTATTTTTTTGGGCTCCAAAATCACTGCAGATGGTGATTGCAACCATGAAATTAAAAGACACTTACTCTCAGGAAGCAAAGTTATGACCAACCTAGATAGCATATTCAAAAGCAGAGATATTACTTTGCCAACAAAGGTCCATCTAGTCAAGGCTATGGTTTTTCCTGTGGTCATGTATGGATGTGAGAGTTGGACTGTGAAGAAAGCTTAGTGCTGAAGAGTTGATACTTTGGAACTGTGGTGTTGGAGAAGACTCTTGCGGGTCTCTTGGACTACAAGGAGATCTAACCAGTCCGTTCTGAAGGAGACCAGTCCTGGGTGTTCATTGGAAGGGCTGATGCTGAAGCTGAAATTCCAATACTTTGTCTACCTCATGTGAAGAACTGATGGATTGAAAAAGACTCTGATGCTGGGAGGGATTGGGGGCAGGAGGAGAAGGGGATGACAGAGGATGAGATGGCTGGATGGCATCACGACTCGATGCACATGAGTTTGGGTGAACTCTGGGAGTTGGTGGTGGACTGGGAGGACTGGCATGCTGTGATTCATGGGACCCCAAAGAGTCAGACACGACTGAGCAACTGAGCTGAACTGGTCTGTTCCCTTGGAAGATGTGTATGTGTGTGCTGTCTCTCAGTCGTGTCCAACTCTTTGAGATCCATGGACTGTAGCCCACCAGGCTCCTCTGTGCATGGAATTTTCCAGGCTGAAATACTGGAGAGGGTTGTCATTTCCTACTCCCAGGGATCTTCCCGACTCACGTTTTGAATCCGAGTCTCTTGCATCTCCTGCATTGGCAGGCAGATTGTTTACCACTGTTTACCACTGAGTCACCTGGGAAGCCCTGTTTTCTGGGACCCCAGCCTAAAGCATTCTTTTGGAAACTTACTAGCTTTATCAAAATTTGGTCATAGAGGCAGCTACATCTAATTTTCAATGATCCTAAATTAATATTAAATACTAATTGATAAATAAGCATTTAAAATACAGAAAATCCTGTATTTAAACATGATAATTGCCTGTGATTTCATGTTTGAGAGAAATCATTACCATCTTCATGGGAACCACTTGGCTGACTCAGTGGTAAAGAATCCGCCTGTCAATGCAGGAAACACAAGTCCCGTTCAACGTGGGCTACAGGCCACAGGATTGCAAAAGAGTTAGACATGACCTAGAGAGTAAAAAGCAACAACAACAAAGTGTTACACTATGGAAAAAAAAACCAATAAAAATAGAATTACTGCTAGCCTTAAAATGCTGTAACAGTTTCAAATGTTTATTGGAGGGTGACTTTGAAGACATTTTTGAATCTTAAAAGAAGAGATACTTGTTGGAATGTGAAATTCAAAGCAGAAGTTTTCTCAAGAATCTCTTCTTCCTTGATATTCCTTAGAAAATTCTAGTCTACGTGAATTTGCTTAGTATTTTACTAGAGACTAGAGACTTAAAAATTGACACCAAGTACTTTAAAAATGCAATAGAAAAGGTAGAGTAAATCAATAATAGTGTGAGGAATGACTTGAACAGCTTGTATTTTCATAGTGGTCATCAAAAAGTAATTTTATATCCAATAATTTGTATCGATTGTTTGTGAAACTGTAATGCATTATGCCATAAGCCTGGTTGTACAGTTATAAATATATGTATCATTTTGTTGGTCTTGATTTTCTTTTCTTTTTTTTTTCTTATTGAGTTTCGTTTTCTCTAAAATGAATCCTATTTCTTAGTATTTATTTGTGGAGGCAAGATTCAGAACCACGACTATTAATTCAAAATAGCTTCAGCCACACAATGGACACTGTCTTCTTTGGGTAGTGAAAAACAAAAAACAAGGACAAAATAAGTTAAACTGTATAGTATTCAAGAGACAGTACTTTTGGAATTATCTACAGTGTGATCGTAAGTTAAAGTGACTTCTCCAGGGGATCATTGGAAAGATTTCATTAAAAGCCTGGTTTTGCCACTTATGACAAAAAGATGCAAGTGCTAGGGCATAGTCAGCATAAAACCTCTCAATATATCTAGAATTTTATCCTGGATACTGAAGATACTACCTCACCAAACTTGTATTGCCCTTGGCTTCTATATTATGAGCCTACCTGAAGGGAGGCCTCCTTTTCTCTTATTCTTTTAGTCAGAACACTTTGGCATGAAAATGCCACAGTGAAAAGAGTTGGCTAATATGCTTATTAAGGTGCCTAAGCAAAATGTACCTGATGTGACTAAAAGCACTTTTTTCCCCCCTTTATAATTCTCACATGGACTTGAATTGTTATAAGTGCTGACTCTATGAGGGCTGTTTCTTGACTGCCTCAGTGGATATTTATGGGATAATTTTGAAGTAATAGAAGTTAACTCTACAATCTCTCAAGCTTAATTGGATGTGGCTTTTAATCATAGCTCTAGCATTTTCTGTTTATGAGAACTTGAGCATCTTACTTAATATCTTTGAACTTAATTTTCCCTCATCTAAAATTAAAGAAAATTAGTACATGTTTAAAGTATTGAAGGTTGATGGTGCTGTTAAGTTTTAATTAATACATTTATTCATTAATTCAACAAATATGTGTCTGAAATTGTCCTATGTCCCAGTTACATAGAAATGCACAATATGGAAGTTCTCTGACCTTAAAAAGGAAGTTAATAAGTAACAAATACACAAATAAGATAACTTACAGAATGAAATAATGAAGATATGATGAGTGGTAGATCAAAGATTATATAGTAATTTTTCATTGCTTTAGATAAGTATGTTTACATGGATTCATCCTCAAATGAACCTTTTCTACAACATTCAGTTGGAAAGTGACTAGTGGAAGTCAGCCACTGAAAGCCTGGAGAAAAGCATCTGAGGCAGAATGAACAGCAAATGCACAGGCCCTAGAGTGAAAGCTGGATATAGAGGGAAAATGGCCAGATGTGGTCTGGGGTGAAGCTTTTAGTCATCACATAGTAACTATTGAAATGTCATGTTACTCATTGAAATTCTAAGTGTTTCTATTATAACTGTAGTGGATGATTGAATTAATGTGAGCAAGATATTACTGCATTTAGTAGTGAGTGGTTTAATGAATAAATTGCTAAACTAGCAGTCTATGGGCTTCCCTGGTGGCTCAGAGGTTAAAGTGTTTGCCTGCAATGCAGGAGACCTGGGTTCGATCCTTGGGTCAGGAAGATCCCCTGGAGAAGGAAATGGCAACCCACTCCAGTATTCTTGCCTGAGGAATCCCATGGATGGAGGAGCCTGATAGGCTACAGTCCACGGGGTTGCAAAGAGTCGGATACGACTGAGCGAGCAACTTCATCTAGTTTTAATTCACAGACTTACTACTATCTTCGGAAACACAACCTGTTTTGTGAGTGAACATTATTGATAAATTTAACTTCAGTTTCTTGGTCAGATGAATAAATTGAGAGAGGATGGTAATTAAATGGATCCTCTGACTCACAGAAGTTTACAACTTTGAAGATGGAGCCCTATTAGTAAATAGCCTTAATAGAACCTATTACTTCTATTAGATAAAGTTATTACCGATCAGTTTAAGGATTTCAAGGAATCAATTACAATTCATAAGACTTCATTCTTCCTCCCACCCTCCAAGCATAGTTTTCCCAGAACTGGATTAAATATATTGATTCATTCCTTCTCCTAAATTTGTGCCATACTTGTTTTATACTCAAGTTCTCATTTAAAGCAGTAATGCACCTTTTATTATATATAATTCTGAGATGCTTCTCATTGAAAGTCAAATCTATTATGTAAAATTATTTTAAAAATCCTAAATAAATGGCAAATGGCTTTCACATCACAGTTTCTGAAGTTCTAAGATGCTGCGCCCTTAAGTGCATTGTTACTGTTAAGTCTCCCAGTGAAATTTATCATTGTGGTAATTCTGAGATCCTGCTTTCAGGAAAAGTCCAGGACCCAGTTTTATCTTTGGAAATACCAGTTGTCTCCTTCAGAAGTCTGCAGCAGATTTGTGACGTCTCAGTGAAGAAGCACAGTAGCCTCAGGTCCATTCATGTCATCATTAAACAGGAGACAGAGCAGGGCTGTATCATTCGGTATCCTCATGCCACTATTGCGTTTATTTAAACAACAAATCTGTTAGTGATCAAACTTCATGTTTACATGTAAAGCACAAAGCATAACAGGAACAGAGAAGAACAGCCACTTCTTAAATACACATTGGCACCTTGCTTCTAACTTAACTCTCATTTGTACTTAAATTTGTACTCTCTCTCTCTCTCTCTTTTTTTTCTCCCTTGCTTCCACTTAGATTTAGCCATAAATCTTTTTCAGCTCTAACAAAATTCATTATTTGGGCTAAGATAAAAATTTAATTTATGCTTTAATTCTCCACTAATTCTTTGAATGATGTTAGTCTATCAGTGTAAAACATTTCTAATTATCATAAGGCCTCAAACTTCCCTGGAATTTTATTATATTCTCTGAGAAAGATCATAAGCATTATGTATTGCCTTTTTTTAAAAAAATACTACTTGTGCCTATTTCAATCAATTGACTAATAGTAGTCAAATATTGTTTTAACAGAGCGAGTTCATCTGAACAGATTAAATATCAAACCGATAAAGGCCAACTTTAACCAAAGAGAAGAATTTCCTTTAGAGTCATTGATAATCCATCACTTTAAAAAGAAGAGGTATTACGAGTATCATCCTTAACAATTAATATAAGATGGAAGTTATGTTATTTAGGACCAGCTTCATGGGTTTGCAACTTGTGAAGTCACACAGGGTCCTGCACTTAGAAGGGTTCCATGCTTGGTTTAATATTTGGCTATTGCCATCTTGAAATTTGTAATTTTTGAATATGAGGCTTCATGTTTTCCTTTTACACTGGACCTTTCAAATTATGTAGCCAATCTGGTTATATTTTATGATGTATTTATAATTTTGTTTTAATTTGTCTTCCAAGTAGCCAGTATGTCCCAGCATACATAGCTACCAGTGTAGGGGTTGAAGTTTTTTTGGTTTTGTTTCTTTTTTTTTTCCAGTATAGTTGATAATGTATTCTTTCATAGTCCCCATATTTGTATTCAAAAATCTAGAGTAGGAACTGAATTGATATTTGGATTGAAGGTCAGTCACAAAATAAAATTTTAATTGGTCAGTGCTTCCCTGGTAGTTCAGCTGGTAAAGAATTCACCTGCAATGCAGGAAACCCCGGTTCGATTCCTGGGTCAGGAAGATCCACAGGAGAAAAGGATAGGCCACCCACTCTAGTGTTCTTGGGCTTCCCTGGTGGCTGGTGAAGAATCCGCCTGTAATGTGGGATACCTGGGTTCAATCCCTGGATTGGGAAGATCCCTAGAGAAGGGAACAGCTACCCACTCCAGTATTCTAGCCTGGAGAATTCCATGGACTGTATAGTCCATGAGGTCACAAACAGTCAGACATGACTGAGCAACTATCACCTTCACTTCATGGAAAAGAATTATAAAAATATCCAGGAAATGCAGATAAAGACTAGACAAGAAAATAACCTTAAAATGCAATATGAGATTTGGATTGGAAACGTGGCTGATGTCAATGCACTGATGATATTTGAAAGAAAATATAATTCGTGCAACTTATATTAAAGAAAAAGTGTTGAGGTCTGTAAAAAAAAAGAAAATATAATATTTATTTCTCTCACTCTCTTTTTTTAAATTTGTGAACTGAGACAATGGCTTCCCTAGTAGGCTTGCAGCATCCTGCTCTTATCAAGGTAAAGTGTGTTTGCTGGACCTCTTTCTTTATACTGTTCTGTGTAGCTCTAAATCAGTTCAAACCATATTCTGGCATTCTACCACACTCAGCATCCACTGAAAAGTCAAAATGAAAGGAATTAAAGAGTTAGATGTGATTAAAATTTAACATCTACTGCTTAACTCTCATTAGTCCCGTCCTGAATGCATTAAGGCGTCAGCACATGGGCCAGTACGTGTTTATGTAATGGTTAAGATATTCTCCTGTTTGAAGATTCAAGAATAGATTGAGAAAAGCCCGCAAGGCCCCTTCTAGGCCTACTGTAATATTTGATATTGAATTCATGAAATAGTCCCCTTCAGGGTAAAAATCACCTCCTAGCAGAGAAAGAAGATTAAACATTTTTTAAAGATGTATAATATGCCACAACATCAGGTGGCAGCATGCATTAAGATATATGGAATTTTTAGATCTGGCAGCAGGGTATTCTGCTGTTATTTAAGAGTCATAGCAGCATCTAGGAAAGAAGACCACAAAGATAACACAACTTTTAGATATTAGGACCTAAATGAATAAGAATCTTCATTTGCATTGGATAAAAATTAGACAGTGTTAAAAGTATTTTTATCATTAGCTTTTATGCACATTTCAAGGCAGAAGATTGTTTACATCTCATTTTATTATTAGCACTATAAGCATTTGGAAGATATGTTTCTGGGAACATTCCTTAAAAATGACATCTTTTTGAGTAATTGACATTATACACATAGTGTTTATGACAAGAATTAATGGTAAAATCTTAGCAAACTGGTATCAATGCACAGGACAATGTGCAAAGAATCTTTGCCATTAGTCATTTGAAAAACTTTCATGTAAAATTATGGGTTGGCCAAGGAGATCACTTTCATATGAGCTGTTACGCTTTTCTATGGTTATAAGATCTGTAGAAAGACTTAATTGTTCATGATCCATCTTCAGGGTTCACAGTTTCATTCATTTACTTATTCATTCATTTGTTCATTTATCCGACAAGTTTTACTTGACTGCTGTTAAGCACTTTCTTTAGTTCTAGAGTCTTATTGACAAGAGAGAGTGAGGCAGCAGAAGGTGGGGGAGACATTTTCTAACTCTCCTTCCACTCACTATCTAGTGAGCTAAGCAGACAATTAAAAAGAATGACAGAAGTAAGCTTCGCTTTGAAACTGTGGTGAATATCATCACAAAGAATTACATGGAGCTAGGAGTTGCATGCTAGTTAGTTAAAAAGAAGGAGGAAAGCTTCCCTGGAGCTTCTCAAAATTAGACTTGAGATCTGAGATGAGAGGCAGAGTTAATGATGTGAGCAAGTTTGAGTCAGGACCAGAATAGGAAAGAGCATAATCTTGATGGATAATAATGATATAATAAAAGACAAAATTAGCAAAGTATTCTTTGAACAACAGGATCCTTGTTCTTCTTGACTCCAAAGATAATTATGGAACTATTTCAGTGTTCCTGTAAGTTAAAAAGCAGTTCTTCTCATGTTTGTTTCCTTTTATCTAAATATATATTTTTTAGCATTTTAAAGGGTTGGTACTCACTGAAACACCACTTATTTTAACACTGGACAGGGATGGACTAATGCTAACTATTTTGAATTGATGATCATATCATAAATCAGGTGACATGTTTCATGATGCTTGTGTTTCACGCAAAGGAAAAAAGAGGGGGAGGTGGGTGTCGGGATTGGGAGTTCATGTACACTCGGGCTGATTCATGTCAATGTATAGCAAAACGAATACAGTATTGTAAAGCAAAACAAACTAAAAAATAAAAATTAATTAAAAAAAAAACAAAGGAAAAAAGAAATAGATGTTGATTCCCTAACCTTCCTGTTTGTAGAAATACTGACAGAGCTGACTTATACCTGACATGGTGACAATGCTTTGAATACATAATGAGAGATACATTAACTGAACTCTTCTTAACAATGAAATTTCTAAGTGTTTGAAGGCATTGTATATGTAGTATTTATCATATGAATCAATAAAAGCTTTCATAGTAAATCCTCACTCTCTAACAGCATCATATGGAGAGAGAGAGCTTGTTGCTCATGCCATTTTCTTTGGAGGCTGACCTAATGAGCTAGTCACAGCTCTGTCCTTATAAAAGTTAATAAATTTTGCATTGTATTTTAAGATAAGTTTTAGCAATAGCAGATTTCTAGTTTCAGTATTTAAATTCAGAATTGAATGGTTATCATAGTATTTAAGTAACTCCAATGAAAAATAAATACACAAGAAACTTTTCTTCATGAAACTAAAGACCGCACATCAAGTTTTATGTATTAAAAAAAAAAAACACACTTATAAAACAAACTCTGAGAGATGCTGATTATGTGGGGAGATAATGATGGTGCAATAATGCATTTCCCAGAACGACAGTACGTGATATCTGTAAATGGCCTTTGGTGGAAGAAAGAAAACGTACTGCTCCAATCAATACACAGAGAGTCCGTAATGTAAAGATTAGGATCAGAATATTTAAAAATTTAATACTTTGCCACTCTGTATAGCACTTTGGAAGTCAATATCTTTGGAAACCTGGTCCATTTCCCTTCTTTGAAAGCATTATATATTTAAGGTTTTTAAATTATTTATATAGTCCATGCGATTAAAAATGAAAAAAGTTAGTCATCCATTATCTTCTGCAGCTGCTGTCTGGATATTATTTCCCCTCCCCACCTTCCTTAAATCCTTGATTTTTTTTTTTTTTTCCTATCCTGTTAAGAAACTTAATAGATACATTAAGAGAGCAAAAGAAAACCTCAATCACTCACTAACATCAGAGAATGTTGCTGCTTAAACAGTGTCCAAAGGTGGCTGTGTAGGAACAATATACTCAAATATTTTTACTCAGGTATATAACTTTCAGATTTCATAATAAGAAATATAATGTATTAAATCACAAAAAAAGCCTATGTGTCTGTTTTTTTTTTTTTCCTGGCCAATTGTAGTTGGGGGCTTGATTTATTATTTATTTAAAAAGCATTATTCTCAAAGTCACTTCAAAGTTTACATTTGAGAGTGAGGCCATTTTAAATTCTTTTAGTCCTTCCTCTCAAAAATTCGTTGTCAAGAAAGTGAGAAATAGATCTGATAGAGTGCCTGATGAACTATTGATGGAGGTTCATACATTGTACAGGAGACAAGAATCAAGAACATCCCCAAGAAAAAGAAATACAAAAAAGCCAATTGGCTGAGGAGGCCTTACAAATAGCTGTGAAAAGAAGAGAAGTGAAAAGCAAATGAGAAAAGGAAAGATATACCCAATTGAATGCAGAGTTCCGAAGAATAGCAAGGAGAGATAAGAGAGCCTTCCTCAGGGATCAGTGAGAAGAAATAGAGGAAAACAATAGAATGGGAAAGACTAGAGATCTCTTCAAGAAAATTAGAGATACTAAGGGAAAATTTCATGCACAGATGGGCTCAATAAAGACAAAAATGGTATGGACCTAACAGAAGCAGAGGATATTAAGAGGTGGCAAGAATACATAGAAGAACTGTACAAAAAACATCTTCACAACCCAGATAATCATGATGGTGTGATCACTCACACTCACCTAGAGCCAGACATCCTAGAATATGAAGTCAAGTGAGCCTTAGGAAGTGTCACTATGAACAAAGCTAGTGGAGGTGATGGAATTCCAGTTAAGCTGTTTCAAATCCTGAAAGATGATGCTGTGAAAGTGCTGCACTCAATATGCCAGCAAAATTGGAAAACTCAGCAGTGGCCACAAGACTGGAAAAGGTCAGTTTTCCTTCCAATCCCAAAGAAAGGCAATACCAAAGAATGCTCAAACTACCACACAATTGCACTCATCTCACATGCTAGTAAAGTAATGCTCAAAATTCTCCAAGCCAGGCTTCAGCAACATGTGAACTGTGAACTTACAGATGTTCACGCTGGTTTTAGAAAAGGCAGAAGAACCAGAGGTCAAATTGCCAGTATCTGCTGGATCACTGAAAAAGCAAGAGAGTCCCAGAAAAACATCTATTTCTGCTTTATTGACTATGCCAAAGCCTTTGACTGTGTGGATCACAATAAACTGTGGAAAATTCTGAAAGAAATGGGGATGCCAGGCCTCCTGACCTGCCTCTTAAGAAACCGATACGCAAGTCAGGAAGCAACAGTTAGAACTGGGCATGGAACAACAGACTGGTTCCAAATAGGAAAAGGAGTACATCAAGGCTGTATATTGTCACCCTGCTTATTTAACTTATATGCAAAGTGCATCATGAAAAACGTTAAACTAGAAGAAGTACAAGGTGGAATCAAGATTCAGTTCAGTTCAGTTCAGTCACTCAGTAGTGTCCGACTCTTTGCGACCCCATGAATCGCAGCATGCCAGGCCTCCCTGTCCATCACCAACTCCCGGAGTTTACCCTGACTCACGTCCATTGAGTCCATGATGCCATCCAGCCATCTCATCCTCGGTCGTCCCCTTCTCCTCCTAGCCCCCAATCCGTCCCAGCATCAGGGTCTTTTCCAATGAGTCAACTCTTCGCATGAGGTGGCCAAAGTACTGGAGCTTCAGTTTTAGCATCATTCCTTCCAAAGAAATCCTAGGGTTGATCTCCTTCAGAATGGACTGTTTGGATCTCCTTGCAGTCCAAGGCACTCTCAAGAGTCTTCTCCAACACCACAGTTCA
>SJXQ01007678.1:0-29043 GCA_006408695.1 Aepyceros melampus | reverse complement strand
CAAGTTCTAGTGAGAAGTTTAATCCATGGGGAAAAATCAGAGGGTTTCTTTCATCTTTCAGAATCCTGTTAATCATCTTAAAAAGTAAAGTCAATTAAAAAAAAAAAAAAGCAGGGAGGAAATGAAGGAATAGGGAAGGAAACACAATAAAAGAAAAAAATCAAAAGAAAGGAAATAAAAAGTGTCATTCTATCCTACAGACATGTTTTACTACCTCTTACAGTATGATATGCTATTTTGTCAGCATCTTCTACATATGAAGGGATAAAGAGCAGGGGCTTCCATGTAATGACCCATGTGGGTGAAATCTTATCACAGGTGTAAAAGGAAATGCTTTCTTATATTGAAAAATTCATATTTATATAAATGGCACCAACTCTAAGAAGGATGAGCTAAGTATCAGGAAATGTGAATTAGCAGAAAATCCCTAGTACAGCTTATTATATATACTAATATTTTCTGGCATATTTATCTGTTCCTATAAGTACTGCCTTGGCTCAGACCGTAAAGCATTTGCCTACAATCCAGGAGACTCAGGTTTGATCCCTGAGTTGGGAAGATCCCCTGGGGAAGGAAATGGCACCCACTTCAATACTCTTGCCTGGAAAATCCCACGGATGGAGGAGCCTGGTGGGCTACAGTCCATTGGGTCTCAAAGAGTCCCACACGACTGAGCAACTTCACTTTCTTTTCTGAATACTGCTTAAATGTTACTTCTCAGAGAAACCCTCCTCCACTCCTCAGCCCAGGATGGATACTTTGTTACATGCTCTAATAGTATCTGGTACCTTTCCACTAGGTCCCAGGTGAGACAGTGGTAAAGAATCCGCCTGCCAATGCAGGAGATGCTGGTTTGTTACCTGGGTCCAGAAGATCCCTGGAGAAGGAAATGGCAACCCATTCCAGTATCCTGAGCCTGGTGGGCTACAGTCCATTGGGTCTCAAAGAGTCCCACACGACTGAGCAACTTCACTTTCTTTTCTGAATACTGCTTAAATGTTACTTCTCAGAGAAACCCTCCTCCACTCCTCAGCCCAGGATGGATACTTTGTTACATGCTCTAATAGTATCTGGTACCTTTCCACTAGGTCCCAGGTGAGACAGTGGTAAAGAATCCGCCTGCCAATGCAGGAGATGCTGGTTTGTTACCTGGGTCCAGAAGATCCCTGGAGAAGGAAATGGCAACCCATTCCAGTATCCTTGCCTGGGAAATTCCATGGACAGAGGAGCCTGGTGGGTTACATTCCATGGGGTGGCAAAAAGTCAGCCATGACTGAGCAACTGACACTCACACAGATATGCATACATATATGTGTATATGATACATGTATCATATATGGCAAGTTTTTGTTCCCAAGCAGCTCAGGGGTAGAGAATCTGCCTGCCAATGCACAGGATGTGGGTTTGATCCCAGGGATGGGAAGATTCCCTGGAGAAGAGAATGGCTACCCACTCTAGTATTCTTGCCTGGGAAATCCCATGGACAGAGGAACCTGGTGAGCTACAGTCCAGGGAGTAGCAAAGAGTCGGACATAACTGAGTGATTAAGCATGCATGTGGTACTTAATCACAGTGATTAAGTATAGCATGTTTTAACTTTACTTCCAATGTTTTACATTGGTTAAGATTTAAGTTATTTGCATTTTATCCATTAAAAATAAACCCTAGGCAATTTTGAATTATATGCATCTCCAGAAGAAAGAGACAGAGGACCCTGGTGAGCTACAGTTCAGGGAGTAGCAAAGAGTTAGACATAACTGAGTGATTAAGCA
This sequence comes from Aepyceros melampus, assembly GCA_006408695.1. NCBI lineage: Eukaryota > Metazoa > Chordata > Mammalia > Artiodactyla > Bovidae > Aepyceros > Aepyceros melampus. The sequence continues at coordinate 27,271 of SJXQ01007678.1, read as the reverse complement.
TGCCTGGGATACTTAATCACAGTGATTAAGTATAGCATGTTTTAACTTTACTTCTAATGTTTTACATTGGTTAAGATTTAGGTTATTTGCATTTTATCCATAAAAAACAAACACTAGGCAATTTTGAATTATATGCATCTCCAGAAGAAAGAGAACTTGTTTTGAAGCACTGTCTTTAGACAATTTCCTAAAGTGAACTAAACACAGGTAGAAAATTGAGTTGAATAAATATGTATTGCACCAAGAATATGGACGTTAACTTGTTCTGCTTGCTTTCCTAGATTCTCTGGATTATCATGTATTTCTGGCAGACAGTAAGCCCAAAAGTGTTAATCACTCAGTCATTTCCAACTCTTTGCTACCCCATGGACTGTAGCCACCAAGCTCCTCTGTCCATGGAATTCTACAGGTAAGAATACTGGAGTGGGTAGCCATTTCCTTCTCCAGGGGATCTTCCTCATCCAGGGATCAAACCAAGGTCTCTTGCATTGCAGTCAGATTCTTTACTGTCTGAGCCACCAGGGAAGCCCAACATAAATTTAAGCGTTTCTCTGACGTCCAGAGTCTTTGGAAGCAATACCTACTAAATCCCTAACTCTGTCTTCTTTAATGTGCTCAGACGTCCAGTTGTGCCTAACCCTTTGGATCTTTGTGATCCAATGGACATAGCCCACCAGGCTCCTCTGGTGAGCCCACCAGAATCCCTCATGGGACTCTCCAGGCAAGAATATGGAGTAGGTAGCCGTTTTCTCCTTCAGGGGATCTTCCTGACCAGGGATCTAACCCGCATCTTCCGTGTCTCCTGTATTGACAGGTGGATTCTTTACCACTAGTGCCACCTTGGAAGCCCTTCCTTTGAATAAACAATAATATTTCCTAGTAAAGTTTCTAATTAGATTTGTCAGATGAAAATGAAAATAGAAAGAAAAAAATCCTCGTAAATGGTTCTGTGGAACTTCTGATAATAACTAGAACAATTATACCGCTAATAATTCAATGCTGGCTGAAAACCATACAATCGTGAGTGATTTGCACAGAACAGACTTGGCGTATGTTGTACCACAGGTGGATCCGGGGTCACCAAGAAACCACTTCACAGTTTTCCCAGAAGTGTAGAGTCAAAAAGGTCACTTGTGGTAAAAGATCTTTTGGATTTGTCTTCTAAATCAATGCATGAATTAAAGACAATTTACATATAAATAGGATAATACTCTGCCTTTGAAATTAAATGAATTTTTAAAAGATTTAAGTAACTGCAGAAAAGGTCAGTTAAGCATTAACTGTACATAATGTGATTTCTGAAACTGCTTGTCTTGTTGGTTTATTAATATTTCGTATTCATTGTCAGTGTCATTCTAAAAATTTCGTGCATAGTTAGCAGTGTGCCAAAGTCAAAGACAGGCTCTCAAAGTAAGGAAAATGTTTTGCACAAATCAGTATTTGGAAGGACAGGTCTAGAATCTGGACATGAAAATAGTCAAAAGTAACCTCTGCCCACATATTAATACACATTAGATTCAAATATATCACAACATATTCTAACAATGCATGGCATTGTTAAGGTGAAATTTACCTCAACAATTAGTTTCATTGATAAATTACAGCTCTTCTGAAGCACAAAAGCAGTAGATGGGCTTCTGAGTTGAGCAGTAGATGGGCTTCTGAGTTGACAGAGGAGGCTCATGCTCACCATCAGTAACCCCAGTTTGCCTCTTTGACAATATAAACCCGGAGATCTTTCCAGTTGGGATGAAGGGACAGAGCAGAACTTTTATGGTATCAAGCCTGATCCTTGTCACCATCACCTTTGTGAATATACCTTAAAAAATGTTGGACCCCCCCCAAAACAACTCAAAATGGATTCAAGACCTAAATATAAGACTGCAAATCATAAAACTCTTAGAGGAAAATGGAACACTCCCTGACATAAATCACAGCAAGATCATTTTTGATCCACCTCCTAGAATAATGAAAACAAAAATAAACAAATGGGACCTAATTAAACTGAAAAACTTGCACAGTAAAGAAAACCATAAACAAGAGGAAAAGACAACCCTCAGACTGGGAGAAAATATTTGCGAAAGAAGCAACTGACAAGAGATTAATCTCTAAAATATACAAACAGTTCATGAAGTTCAACAGCGAAAAAACAAACAACCCAATCAAAAAAAAAAAAAAAGACAGAAGACCTTAATAGACATTTCTCCAAAGAAGACATACAGAAGGCCAAGAGGCACATGAAAAGTAATAATGAAAACAAAAATAAACAAATGGGACCTAATTAAACTGAAAAACTTGCACAGTAAAGAAAACCATAAACAAGAGGAAAAGACAACCCTCAGACTGGGAGAAAATATTTGCGAAAGAAGCAACTGACAAGAGATTAATCTCTAAAATATACAAACAGTTCATGAAGTTCAACAGCGAAAAAACAAACAACCCAATCAAAAAAAAAAAAAAAGACAGAAGACCTTAATAGACATTTCTCCAAAGAAGACATACAGAAGGCCAAGAGGCACATGAAAAGACGCTAGACATCACTCATTATTCAGTTCAGTTCAGTCACTCAGTCGTGTCCAACTCTCTGCGACCCCATGAACTGCAGTATGCCAGGCCTCCCTGTCCATCACCAACTCCCGGAGTTCACTCAAACTCATGTCCATTGAGTTGGTGATGCCATCCAGCCATCTCATCCTCTGTCGTCCCCCTCTCCTGCTCCCAATCCCTCCCAGCATCAGAGACTTTTCCAATGAGTCAACTCTTCGCACGAGGTGGCCAAGGTACTGGAGTTTCAGCTTTAGCACCATTCTTCCAAAGAACACCCAGGACTGATCTCCTTTAGGATGGACTGGTTGGACCTCCTTGCAGTCCAAGGGACTCTCAAGAGTCTTCTCCAATACCACAGTTCAAAAGCATCAATTCTTCGGTGCTCAGCCTTCTTTATAGTCCAACTTTCACATCCATACATGACCACTGGAAAAACCATAGCCTTGACTAGACAGACTTTGTTGGCAAAGTAATGTCTCTGCTTTTGAATATGCTCTCTAGGTTGGTCATAACTTTCCTTCCAAGGAGTAAGCGTCTTTTAATTTCATGGCTGCAGTCACCATCTGCAGTGATTTTGGAGCCCCCGAAAAATAAAGCAATATGCAAATCAAAACTACAATGAGGTATCACCTCCCACTGGTTGGAATGGCCATCATCAAAAAATCTACAAACAATAAATGCTGGAGAGGGTATGAAGGAAATCCACTTGTACTGTTGGTGGGAATGCAAATTGATAGAGCCACTATGGAGAACAGTATGAAAAAGACTAAAGCTAGAACTACCATATGACCCAGCAATCCCACTACTGGGCATATATCCTGAAAAAAAAAAACCATAATTCAAAAAGACACATGCACCCCAATGTTCATTGCACCACTATTTACAATAGCCAAGAAATGGAAGTAACCTAAATGTCCACTGACAGATGAATGGATAAAGATGTGATACATACAATGGAATATTATTTAGCCATAAAAAGAAATGAAATTGGGTCATTAGTAGAGTTGTGGAGGGACCTAGAGTCTGTCATACAGAGTGAAGTCAGAAAGAAAAACAAATATCGTATATTAACTTATATGTGTAATCTAGAAAAATGGAACAAAGCCTGTCTGCAGGGCAGGAGTAGAGATGCAGAGGCAGAGAATGGACATGTGGACACTGGAGTGGAAGGGGAGGACTGGATGAATTTCGAGATTAGCATTGACATATCTACACTACCATGTATAAAATAGATAACTCGTAGGAACCTGCTATATGGCATCGGGAGCTTAGCTCAGTACTCTGGGCGACTTAGAGGAAGGCGATATATGTACACATATGGCTGATCGGCTTTGTTGTACAACACTGTAAAACAGCTATAATCCCTCAAAAAAAGTATTGGACCCCAGGATAAACCTGTGGAACACAAGCCATTTTTAAGGCAGTGAAACTATTCTGCATGATACTATAATGGTAGATACAAAACATTATGCATTTTTCAAAACACATAGAACTGGAATAAATCACTATATATAAAACAGACAAACAGCAAGGTCTTACTGTATAGCACAGGGAACTATATTCAATATCCTGTAGCAAACCATAATGGAAAAGAATATGAAAAAGAATATATAATGTATATATATTTATATTTGTGTATAACTGAATATATATAGCTGAATTGCTTTGCTATATACCAAAAACTAACATAACATTGTAAATCAACTATACTTCAACTTTTAAAAAGAAAGAAAGAAAAAAAAAATACCTAACTGTATTTTATATCAGGGAAGAAGACATTTTCCTCAACACTTCTAGCTGGTCTAAGAATTAAGTTGACATGAAACAGATTAGCAGGAGAAAAAGCAAGCAATCATTTAATAACATGTATACGTAGGAGGGACCCAGGAAAACTAAGTAACTTGCTAAAAATGACCAAAACCCTCACCTTAAATAGCAGTTTCAGCTAAAAACAAATGAGGATGTTGAAGGCAATGGCTTGGGGCTTCAAAAGGGAGGAAGACAATTAATTCACATGGACATAGAAAAATAAGTGCTTGATAAACAAATATTTATTGGGATAGGCAGAGAAAGCACAAAGCAGACTCTGATCTCTAAACCCTGCTGAGTCACCACTACCACACTTAGCCCATAGTCTCTGCAGATATCTCTGAAGATAGCTTTATTCTGGGAATATGCCCTGTATTTAAATTCTTTTAGGCAGTTAAGGGGAAAGTAAAAAATGTCTTGTTGAAGGCAATGGCTTGGGGCTTCAAAAGGGAGGAAGACAATTAATTCACATGGACATAGAAAAATAAGTGCTTGATAAACAAATATTTATTGGGATAGGCAGAGAAAGCACAAAGCAGACTCTGATCTCTAAACCCTGCTGAGTCACCACTACCACACTTAGCCCATAGTCTCTGCAGATATCTCTGAAGATAGCTTTATTCTGGGAATATGCCCTGTATTTAAATTCTTTTAGGCAGTTAAGGGGAAAGTCAAAAATGTCTTGCCAGGTGTTTTGATTGTTTTTGGCTCAATACAATCTGCATTCCAAACTGACATTTGGGGTGGTGAATTTTGCTCTCTTATAAATACAAAGAGTAAATCCTAAAGTGAAACAGAGACTTCAGTAAATAATAATGTATCGGTATCAGGTCCCCAATTATAGCAAATGTACAACACCAATGCAAGATGTTAATGATGAGGAAACTAGAGGCAGGCTGGGTGGAGATATATAGAAACTGTAATTTCTGCTCTGTTTTTCTGTAAAGCTTAAGCTTCTCTTAAGCCTTTTTTTTTTTTTTAATGATGGACTGAATGTAATAATACACTCAAAGATACTTTCTTTACAGCTTACAAGTCATAGCCTATCAGTCCCAGGAGATGGTTCACTGACCACTTGATTTGGGGATGTTCAGGGAAATGGAGCAGGAGAGAAGAGGGAGCAATGACAAGCAAGGAGGCCACTGAGGCTGGGACCTCAACTTCCACTCATTTCAAACAGAGAAACTCCCTATTCGTCTCTTGCACATACTGTACACATTCTTCACACTGGAGTCCATTAAAGAAAGGATTCCTCAGTTAAAGAGGAAAAAAATAAATAAAGCATGAAAATCAATGATACAAGTACAACAAAATACCTACCTAATCATCCCATACACTGATACTCTGAGCTGCTGAATAAATAAGGAAACATTTAACTCAAATTTCCCACTAAACCATCAACCTGTGATTGAGCTAAGCAGAGTTAAACACATATGCTGTGAGAAGTTCAACTGACAAGCATTCACTGAGCTTCAACCATGAATCTAGTAGTAAGCTAAGCTATGCAACAATGTTTTGCAGATACAAGTGAAATACAAGGCATAGTTTCAGCCCTCAAGAAGCTTAGAACCTGACAGGAGACATAAAACTAATACTTATAACAAAATGTGAAAACAACAGAATATGCCTGAGGCACCCAGTGATACGAATGAGACGATCCTCAATTAAGTATCACTTTCCTAAATCTTTGTTTCCCTGTCTTACAAAGGCAAAGTACCCAGTGCAGCCAAATAAGTAAATAAATAAAACTTCTTTAAAAAATTCCTTAAAGGATAAATAAAAGCTAATAAAATCAGATAATCAGCAGTAGACAACAGAAACAGAAGGTAAGCACTACTTCATTATTTTGTTATCTTCAACTGCAGATTTCATTGTCTTTTCAAAATTGGTGCCTCCCCATTGGTACTCACTGATGAGTCAGATTCCAGGGTCTTCCTGATGGTGGTGTGGTTCCCAACAAAGGCACAATGGGCCAGAAGATCTGGTCACCCTCTCTCAGGGGCTGTTGGGAGACGTCCCGACAGCAGAACATACAGGCTCCAATCTTCGTGGCTGCCTGCCCAAGACTTTCTCACCTTACTTCTGCCTAAAGAAACACCTTCAGTGGGGTTTTCCCCTGTAATACTCAGCACTACACTATTGAGAAAACACTCAACTGTTAACGACAGGTGCTGGGAAAAATTTTAAAGCCTATATGTGTGTTATGCTATAAATTATCCTGTTTGTAAGTGTGAGAATAAATATCCATGTATATAGATGTGTGTGCACATACACACATACACAGATACAAACAGAGTATGTTACAGTTAAAACCATGCTGTCAAAGCCACTCAAATCCAGAAAAATTTATGGTTCTAAATGCAGACACACATTCAGGATAAAGACAGGAAGATTACAAATACTGTACCAATTACCAGAACAGATAAACTGCCTGAGGAGCATGAAACATTTGCAGCATCATACCCTTGATAGTTCATACTGTCCAACAGACCTGTCGCAAATAGGTAACTGGGAGATATGTGCATGCTGCCACTCAGTTTTGTCTGACTTTGAGACCTCATGGTCTGCAGCCCACCAGGCTCCACTGTCCATGGGATTCACCAGGCAAGGATACTGGAGTGGGTGCCATTTCCTTCTCTAGAGGATCTTCCTTCTCCAGGGATCAAACTTGCATCTACTGCATTGGCAGATGAATATTTTGTCATGGAGCCACCTGGGAAGCCCTAACTTGGAAATAAAAGATGATTAAAAATGCAAAGCTACTGCACCCAAATGACAAGCTTTATTTGACAATGAACGGTGTACACACAGACACCAGTGCAATCTAAAAGAAAAGTAGTTCTTGGTAATTCATTTGCCCACTGAGGTTCACTACTGAAATATAATACCAGATGGTCTTAAAGCAGGAAGAGTTAGCCATTACTAATTCCGTCTTGATTTTATTCTTCAATAACAGAATTTCCTTTATCTTTTAACTGAGAATTGATAGTTTGTTTCACCAAGATGAGACAAAAAGTTGTCCATATACAAAAATAAACTCAAGATGGATTAAAGATCTAAATGTAAGACCAGATACTCTAAAGCTGATAGAATGAAACATAGAACACTTTTTGACATAAATGGTCAATGGTTTTTGATCTATCTCTAAAGCAAAGGAAATAAAAGCAAAAAAAAGGAACCTAATTAGATTTAAAAGCTTTTGCAAAGTAAAACCATTGACAAAATTGAAAAAAAAAAAAAGAAGAAGAACAGAAGTTTGGAAGAGAGGATGGTGCTGCAGCTGCAAGAACTATGCTTCCAGAATGGGGAACAAGAGAAAGATCAAGCCCTGAGCCTTTGGAGTGGAAGCACTGACTCCAAGACCCTAGACAACCAGAGAACTAACACTAGGGAGTATCAACAGTGAGACTCACACAAAGGAAACCACTTGAATACAACCTGGCATCACCCAAGCACCAGTAGCACCCTGCGCAGGACGCCTCATCTGAAAAACAAACAAAACAAAAGTACAAACCTAATCATCAGGACATAGGATTACCACCTCACTCAGCCTTTCCTATCACAGGAAAAAGAAACAAAAACTCAGCACAAATCTCACCCAATACGAAGCTTACACAGACCACTGGACCAACCTTTCAGTTCAGTTCAGTTCAGTTCAGTCGCTCAGCCGTGTCTGACTCTTTGCGACCCCATGAATCGCAGTACGCCAGGCCTCCCTGTCCATCACCAACTCCAGGAGTTCACTCAGACCCACATCCATCGAGTCTGTGATGCCATCCAGCCATCTCATCCTCGGTCGTCCCCTTCTCCTCCTGCCCCCAATCCCTCCCAGCATTAGGGTCTTTTCCAGTGAGTCAACTCTTTGCGTCAGGTGGCCAAAGTACTGGAGTTTCAGCTTCAGCATCATTCCTTCCAAAGAAATCCCAGGGTTGATCTCCTTCAGAATGGACTAGTTGGATCCCCTTGCAGTCCAAGGGACTCTCAAGAGTCTTCTCCAACACCACAGTTCCAAAGCATCAACCTTCGGAGGGCAGAAACCAAAAGGAAGAAGGAATTCAACCTTCTTCAAAAAAGAATTCAACGTTCCTTAAAGCCAGGAAAAGGAGACCTCAACAACAATGAGTTAAAAAAAAAAGAAAAAAACATGAAAAGACAGAGAAATACCACACAAATGAAGGAATAAATTAGAAACACAGAAGTCCAAATAAACAAAGAGGAAATAGGCAAACTACCTGAAAAAGAATTCAGAATAATGATAGTAAAGATGATCAAAAATCTTGAAAACAAAATGGAGAAAATGCAAGGATCATTTAACAAAGACCTAGAGGAATTAAAGAATAAATGTACAGTTCAGTCGCTCAGCCGTGTCTGACTCTTTGCGACCCCATGAATCGCAGTACGCCAGGCCTCCCTGTCCATCACCAACTCCAGGAGTTCACTCAGACCCACATCCATCGAGTCTGTGATGCCATCCAGCCATCTCATCCTCGGTCGTCCCCTTCTCCTCCTGCCCCCAATCCCTCCCAGCATTAGGGTCTTTTCCAGTGAGTCAACTCTTTGCGTCAGGTGGCCAAAGTACTGGAGTTTCAGCTTCAGCATCATTCCTTCCAAAGAAATCCCAGGGTTGATCTCCTTCAGAATGGACTAGTTGGATCCCCTTGCAGTCCAAGGGACTCTCAAGAGTCTTCTCCAACACCACAGTTCAAAAGCATCAACCTTCAGAGGGCAGAAACCAAAAGGAAGAAGGAATTCAACCTTCTTCAAAAAAGAATTCAACGTTCCTTAAAGCCAGGAAAAGGAGACCTCAACAACAATGAGTTAAAAAAAAAAGAAAAAAACATGAAAAGACAGAGAAATACCACACAAATGAAGGAATAAATTAGAAACACAGAAGTCCAAATAAACAAAGAGGAAATAGGCAAACTACCTGAAAAAGAATTCAGAATAATGATAGTAAAGATGATCAAAAATCTTGAAAACAAAATGGAGACAATGCAAGGATCATTTAACAAAGACCTAGAAGAATTAAAGAATAAATGTACAGTGACAAACAACACAATTACTGAAATTAAAAATACTCTAGAAAGAATCAATAGCAGAATATCTGAAGCAGAAGAATGAATCAGTGAGTTGGAAGATAAAATGGTGAAAATAACTTCTGAAGAGCAGAATAAAGTAAAAAGATTGAAAAGAACTGAGGACAGTCACAGAAACCTCTGGGACAATATCAAACACACCAACATTTGAATTATCTCAGTACCAAAAGAAGAAGAGAACAAGAAAGGTATGAGAAAATTTTTGAAGAAATCATAGTTGAAAATTTCCCCAACATGGAAAAGGAAATAGTCACTCAAGTCTAAGAGTCACAAAGAGTCCCATACAGGATAAACTCAAAGAGAAACATGCCAAGACACATACTAACCAAACTAACAAAGACTAAATACAAAGAAAGAATATTAAAAGCAGCAAGGGAGAAGCAACGGGTAACATACAAGGAAAACCCCATATACTTAACAGCTCATCTTTCAGCAGAAACTCTGCAGGCCAGAAGGGAATGGCAGGATATATTTAAAGTACTGAAAGGGAAAAATCTACAACCAAGATTACTGTACTCAGCAATGATCTCATTCAAAATTGATGGAGAAATAAAAAGCAGAAGTTAAGAGAATTCAGTATTGCCAAAGCAGCTTTACAACAAATGTTAAAGGTACTTATATAGTCAAGAAGTACAAGAGAAGATAAAAGATCCACAAAATCAACCACAAACAACTAAGAAAATGATAATAGGAACATATATATCAATAATTACTTTAAATGAAAATGGATTAAAAGCTCCAACCAAAAGACACAGACTGGCTGAATGGATACAAAAATAAGACCCATATATATGCTATCTTCAAGAAACCCACTTCAGATCTAAAGACATGTATAGACCGAAAGTGAGAGGATGGAAAAATATATTCCATGCAAATGGGAAGCAAAAGAAAGCTGGAGTAGCAATCCTCATGTCAGACAAAACAGACCTTAAAATAAAGAAGATTACAAGAGACAAGGAAGGACACTATATAATGATAAAGGGATAAATCCAAGAGGAAGATATAACAATTGTAAATATCTATGCCCCCAACATAGGAGCACCTCAATACATAAGACAAACACTAACAGACACAAAAGGAGAAATCGACCATAACTCAATAATAGTAGGAGACTTTAACACCCCACTCACACCAATGGACAGATCATCAAAACAGAAAATTAATAAGGAAACACAAGTCTTAAATGATATATTAGATGAGATGAATTTCAATGATATCATCAGGACATTCCATCCAAATGCTGAAGAATACACCATCGTCTCAAGTGCACATGGAACATTCTCCAGGATAGACCACATCTTGGGTCACAAATCAAACCTCAGTAAATTTGAGAAAACTGAAATCGACCATAACTCAATAATAGTAGGAGACTTTAACACCCCACTCACACCAATGGACAGATCATCAAAACAGAAAATTAATAAGGAAACACAAGTCTTAAATGATATATTAGATGAGATGAATTTCAATGATATCATCAGGACATTCCATCCAAATGCTCAAGAATACACCATCGTCTCAAGTGCACATGGAACATTCTCCAGGATAGACCACATCTTGGGTCACAAATCAAACCTCAGTAAATTTGAGAAAACTGAAATTGTATCAATCATCTTCTCTGACCACAATGCTATGAGACTAGATATCAATAACAAGGAAAAAAAGTAACAAACAAAAACACATGGAGATTAAACAACATGCTTCTAAATAACCAACAGGGTACTGAAGAAATAAAAAAATCAAATCCTCAACAAAATTTTAGCAAACAGAATTCAGCAACATGTCAAAAAGCTCATACACCATGATCAAGTTGGGTTTATTCCAGGAATGCAAGTAGTCTTCAATATACACAAATCAAGCAATCTGATACACCATATTAACAAATTGAAAAATAAAACCTGTATGATAATTTCAATAGATGCAGAAAAAGCCTTTAAGAAAAATCAGCACCCATTTATGATTAAAACTCTTCAAAAAATGGGCATAGAAGGAACCTACCACAACATAGTAAAGGCTATATATGATAAGCTTACAGCAAACATTATTCTCAATGGTTAAAAACTGAAAGCATTCCACCTAAGATCAGGAACAAGACAAGGGTATCCACTTTCATTATTCAACATACATCTAGAAGTCCTAGTTACAATAATCAGAGAAGAAAAAGAAATAAAAGGAATCCAGACTAGAAAAGAAGAACTAAAGCTCTCACTGTTTGCAGATGACATGATACTGTAAATAGAAAACCCTAAAGATAGTATCAGAAAATTACTAGGGCTAATCAGTGACTTTAGCAAAGTTGCAGGATATAAAACCAATACACAGAAATCACTTGCATTTCTATATACTAACAATGAAAAATCAGAAAGAGAAATTAAAGAATCAATCTTATTCACCATGGCAACAAAAAGAATTAAATATCTAGGAATAAACGTACCTAATGAGACAAAAGAATTGTACACAGAAAATTATAAGACACTAATGAAAGAAATCAAAGGTGACATAACAGATGGAGAGAGATTCCATGTTCCTGGGTAGGAAGAATCAATACTGTGAAAATGACTATACTACCAAATGCAATCTGGAGATTCAATGGGACCTCTATCAAATTACCAATGGCATTTTTCACAGAACTAGAACAAAAAATTTCACATTCATACGGAAACACAAAAGACCCTGAATAGCCAAAGCAGTCTTGAGAAAGAAGAATGGAGCTGGAGGAATCAACCTTCCTGACTTCAGATTATACTACAAAGCTATGGTCATCAAGACAGTATGGTACTGGCACAAAAACAGAAATATAGACCAATGGAACAAGATAGAAAGCCAAGAAATAAACCCATGCACCTATGGATACCTTATTTTTGACAAAGGAGGCAAGAATATACAATGAGGCAAAGACGGCCTTTCAGTAAATGGTGCTGGAAAAACTGGACAGCTACATGTGAAAGAATGAAATTAGAACACTTCCTAACACCAAACACAAAGATAAACTCAAAATGGATTAAAGACCTAAATGTAAGACCAGGAACTATAAAACTCTTGGAGGAAAACACAGGTGGAACACTCGATGACATAAATCAAAGCAAGATCCTCTACGACCCACCTCCTAGAGTAACGGAAATAAAAACAAAAGTAAACAACTTTTGTTGTTTATTAAACTTAAAAGCTTTTGCACAGCAAAGGAAACTATAAGCAAGGTGAAAAGACAATCCACAGAATGGGAAAAAATAATAGCAAATGAAAAAACTGACAAAGTATTAACTTCCAAAATATACAAGCAGCTCATACAACTCAGTATCAGAAGAACAAACAACCCAATCAAAAGATGGGGAAAAGATCTAAACAGACATTTCTCTAAAGAAGACATATGGCTAACAAACACATGAAAAGATGCTCAACATTGCTCATTATTAGAGAAGTGCAAATCAAAACTACAATGAGATATCACCTCACACTCATCAGAATGGCCATCACCAAAAAAGTCTACAAACAATAAATGCTGGAAAAAGTGTGGAGAAAAGGGATGCTCTTGCACTGTTGGTGGGAACATAAATTGATACAGCCACTATGGAAGACAGTATGGAGATTCCTTAAAAAATTAGGAATAAAACCACCATATGACCCCACAATCCCACTCCTAGGCATATACCCTGAGGAAACCAAAATTGAAAGAGACACATGTATCCCATTATTCATTGCAGCACTATTTACAATAGCGAGAACATGGAAGCAACCTAGATGTCCATCAACAGATGACTGGATAAAGAAGTTGTGGTACATATACACAATGGAATATTACTCAGCCATAAAATCGAACACCTTTGAGTCAGTTCTGATGAGGTGGATGAACCTAGAACCTATTATACAGAGTGAAGTAAGTCAGAAGTGGAAGTGAAGTCGCTCAGTAGTGTCCGATTCTTTGCGACCCCATGGACTGTAGCCTACCAGGCTCCTCCATCCATGGGAGGCAAGTCAGAAAGAGAAAGATAAATATCATGTTCTAATGCACATATATGGAATCTAGAATGAAGCAACCTAGATGTCCATCAACAGATGACTGGATAAAGAAGTTGTGGTACATATACACAATGGAATATTACTCAGTCATAAAATCGAACACCTTTGAGTCAGTTCTGATGAGGTGGATGAACCTAGAACCTATTATACAGAGTGAAGTAAGTCAGAAGTGGAAGTGAAGTCGCTCAGTAATGTCCGATTCTTTGTGACCCCATGGACTGTAGCCTACCAGGCTCCTCCATCCATGGGAGGCAAGTCAGAAAGAGAAAGATATCATATTCTAATGCACATATATGGAATCTAGAAAATGGTACTGAAGAATTTATTTACAGGGCAGCAATGGAGAAACAGACACAGCGAATAGACTTCTGGACATGGGGAGAGGGTGAGATGTTTTGAAAAAAAAAAAAAGGCAGAAGAAAGATAGAAAGATAGCCTACTCCAAGGGAGAAAATATTTGCTAATGATTGGACTGATAAGGGGTTAATATCCAAATAACATTTTTAAAATTTTGTCTTTATTATTTGTCTCTTTCTGCATTGCTTCTGTTTATTTTGTTGCTCTTTTCTTAAATCTGATGTTCAATTTCTTTATCTTATGGAATGAATATGTTCCCCCTCAAATCTATATGTTGAAACTTAACCCCCAACGTGATGATATTTGGAAGTGGGAATCTTGGGAGGTGACTAGGTCATAAGAGTGGAGCCTCATGAGTGGAATTACTGTCCTTATAAAAGAGACACGAGACAGTTTTCTATTCCTTTCCTCCATGTGAGGACACAATAAGAAAACTACCTCTGTGAACCAGGAAGTGGGCCCTCACCTCCACAATTGTGGGAAATAAGTGTTCATTGTTTTTGCCACCTAGGCTGTGGTATTTTGTCATAGCAGCCTCAACAGACTAAGACACTTCATCTTTTGTTACTGCTTGTTACTTGGGTGTTAAGGCTCTAGATTTTCTTCTAAGCACAGGTTCAACTGTAGCCTGTAAGTTTATGTGTTACATTTTCATTATCAGTGGTGTCCAGATATATTTCAAGTTGGGTTTTAATGCTTCTTTTAATTAAGAGTTGCTTATCAAAGCATTTTAAATGTCCAGATTGCAAAATTTTGACAACAAATTTAGGTGATGAGGACTTTCTTATTTCAACCTTTTTGCAATTCTCTGTGATGTCTTTGTAACCTATAAAGTCCATGTACTACAGCTTTTCCAAAGACCATGAAAAGAGGAATATTCTCTATTACAGGGTCTAAGCTTAAATATAACTATTTCATCATTATCAACTATTTTAATCAGATTATTTTTATCTGCTTGATTTTCCATAGATTCAGAGTTTAAAATGCTCCATTATTTGGTTTCTGTTTATTTCTCCTTGCATTTATATAGCTTGTACATTGTGTATTATATTACTCTATCATTTGATGTATCCTGAACCCCACACTTTAGAGGTACCTCCATATCTCCACCAAAAATGACAAGAAAACACATCAGACCTCTGTTACATGGGATTTGATGCTTGGCTTTTGTAAAACTAGTAATTTTTATTCTCATGTTTAACATGGTTTAATGCCCTGGGAAAGTGCTTCTTGACCTCTTTTGCTTAATGTCACTGAAGAAAAGGTGACTGAATCTAAATGTCGAGAAGAGTTGTGAGTTGTTGGGCAGGGCAACTGCCAGACTGCAGGCAACAGACAAGCAGACTGCTAGGTGGTGTGGGTATGATTCAAGTAGTAATAGGCTTAAATGAGAGAAAGACAAATTAATTTGCTAGGTCCTTCCTCTCAGAAAGCATGAGTGCAACCAATTCTTGCGTTAAAAAGAACTCGGTTTCCAATAGTGCTGCACATCTTTCTTCTTTTATCAGAATCTTCCACAGCCATTTCATAGTTTCAGAGGTCTCACAGATTTCAGCAGACATAATGGTTTACGCACATTTTGCAATATTAAACAATGTAGACTTTTTGAAACTTGAATATATGAAGGTTAAAACATGAGATGCATGAAATTTGATATCAGTTCTTTATATTAGATAATAGGTTGCAACTAGATAGACACTAGACATAAAACTGAAAATTATTGTTTTTATAAAACTAGCAAGATTGAATTAAAATGTTAAAATGTGGTGAAAAATTAAAATCTGGCATATTTAAAGTGACTTAAAATATTTATACTAATGTACTCTACATTTTGCCTTTTAATTCCAACAAGTAATTCTGAATATTTTACAAGAAATGAACTTCTTAAAACCATTCAAAAAAGAACCTTTCTCATTTGTTTATAATTAATTTAGATGCTTAATGAAAATATATTCAAATTTTACACTCTGTGAGTACAGATGCAGTTTAGTTTTAATTCTTTAGCTCAGAAGTTGGTACATTTTTCTGCAAAGGACTGGATAGTAAACATTTTGGACTGCTGCAGTTGTTCCTTTCTGCATAGTCCCCATGTTAGAAGAATTCCAATGAAAGCACCTACTTTTTAAGTTCTTAGGGGTGTGGTTGTTCAGAATCCCCAAGGATAAAAATTAACTTTCTTATGGGACTGGGACCTTAATTAACCTCATTCAGTCACACCATGAAAGCTGGTACAGCGGAAATTGTGGAATTTTCTTAGGAACTGAAGCTACCAAAAATATACATGTAGTTTAAGCTGGGAGAAAAGTAGATAAAAAGAATGAAATATATTTTTTTTATTCATTAGTAAGTGCTATTGTGCCTGAAGATCATCAATCACACAACAGGTTAGGTGTTTCTGTTTTGTTTTCCTTTTTGTCATTTATTGTATTATTTATATTTCAAAAAAAGCTAAAAAATATCTTTTTTATTTTTACAGCACAAAAGGTGCTATAGATTACTGCAATAGCTTTTTAATTGCTCTCCCCACATGTATTCTTGTCCCTCACTCCAATCTATTTTCCACACAGTAGTCATATTTGAAAATCAGAAGTTGGAAACTATTACTCCTCTTCTTAAAACTCTTTAGTTGTTTTCCATTACACTCAGGATAAGAGAGCATACGATGCCCTCTAAAATCTTGCTCCTCCCCCAATTCCAGCTTCATGTTTCATAGTTTAATGACTTCTCTTGCACTTCTCGGCTGCTAGTCGCACACAAGGTAACACGGCAGAAAATGGGGATACTGAATGCAGGTTAGGTAAGAAGCTTCAGGTGACAAACTGCCCTAAGCTGGCTTCCACAACAATGGCCTGAGTGAAAAGTGAGACAGAAGGATATGAGGTGGGCCTCAAGAAGTGTACGTACATTAACTAGGTTCCTTAGATCTTTGGAGAATATGGCTACTCTGTCCTGCTCTTGTGTAAATGCCCTGCCAGGAACTTTCCTGGAGCCATAGCTGTCCTTTGCCCTGCTCCTCTTAGACATCTTGGACTGTCTGCCCGATAAGCATTTTCAGTCAGGTCATGTGGCCCTATAGATCAAGATTAGCTGAAAGAAAAAGGATAATTAAATTATCAATCTCATGGCAGGATCAAAATCTCTATATTTTTCTTAGTCACTGGCATTGATGATGTTATTTCATCCTTTGGTGATGATCAGATGTGGAATATTTCATTTAAAAATTCAGATACTGTCTATAATGAGACCAGTGATGAACTCTATCAGGCTCTCTAAACTAGTGTTGATTATAATATGTGTGTATTGCAAAGCGGTCCCTGAACACCATTTTTAATGGCAATCAGTGACTCCTTCCCCCAACAAATTAACAAAAATGATAAATTCCCACACATAAGCAAATCTGCAAGATAGCACATTTCCTTCAATTCTCACAGTCATTAAGAAGTATTGTTCATGACAGTTAGAAACATATAATATTCAACCTTCCTGTTTCACAGAACCCAGCAAGGACTCAAATGCACAGTTCATTATTGTCATTATGGAAGAATTTCTGCCAACAAGTTACAGTCAGGTTATTATCATTCAATCATGTTGTTAATAGGAATAATTTCATGGTAATTGGCATGTTCTAGACAGAGAAGAACATAAATAGGTGCTGGAATCATTAATGATTTGTGCTGACTTTCATGGTAAAAATGACAGTATATTAGTTGACCAGATGCTGGATCAAGCCATGGGCCATTAACAGGAGGGTGTTCTCAGAATGTTTTCAGAACAAATACCAGCCGGTTTATTTTCAGCTTGCAGACATAATCACATGCATCCTCTATCAGATCCACCACAATCCTGTCAGATACATCATAAATTAAAGGCTCAGGGGCTCATTATGGGCTCTTATCCTTAAAAGCAACACATTGTCCTGCCGGTCAGAAAATATTAAATGAGCATTTAAAGAAACTGCAAAATGCATTGCCTTGAAAAAATAAGATACCCCTTAAAACTATTTACGGTACTCAAGTATTCAAAATGTCCTTCATTGTCAAATTTGCATCAATCTCTATAAACAAACAATATTTCCTGTCCTGTCAGGAAGGCTTTCAGGCTGAGTCTCTTAGGAATGGGGTATGGGTTTAATAGTAAACTTAATAGGCTGCATTCAGAAGAACAGAGGCAGTGGCATCAAAAAAAAAAAAACAAACCTCACTCCAGGAAATTTAATGTACACTACATTAGTAACCAGAACGACTCATATCTGCTGCACAAATTCATTTATACTGAGAAAAAACAACAAAACACAAAAACCTCCCATCTTTCCTGAATCTTCAGAATGAATTTTAGTAAAGCTTATTCAAATTCCCTTTCTGTCTTGCCTTTGTACATGGCTCCTCTCCCAATACCGAGCAAACCTACTGGAAAACAAAGGGATGTTTGCAAAACAAATCCAAAATAGATAATTTTAAAAAATAAAGGAAGAGTTCCTGTTTTCAACTGTTGATTTTCAACTGATAGTCGCCATTTCTCAGGATCAGAGTATCCACCTGGAAAGTGTAAGAAAACAAATCTTCCAATTAGCACTTCTTGGGCAAAATGCTGAGTTTCAAAACCTTGATTGGTGGGATGGCTCCTCAGTGTGTAAAAGCGCTGTAGTAGGGCGAACCGGGGCCGCTGTTGCCCCGTATTCTATTACCACGAGTGTGCGACACGATTTCTGTAATTATCGCCTATATGTACAGTAGTTGTTAATTAGCCAGCCGCTGCCAAAGACAGGATGGCATTCTTACATCGTGATTAGGGGTTTTGTGAGCATTTTGGGGTGGGGGACACTTTCTCACTGAAGACTCTTCCGCCTCATTCACGCTCATTCAGCTCTTTCTCGGGGAAGTTAAAAGCTGCAGTGATAATCCCCTAAGTATGACTTGGAAGAGTATAAAAAGGAGCAGTGTATAACGATTGGATGAGGAAGCCTTTTATGTGGAAAGTCACTGAATGGGTGGCTGAGGACAGCGCCAGTGGGGAAAGAGAGGAGCAGTGGACTCGCCTTCCTAAGGTGGTGAGAGAAGCGAGTATAACCAGAGCAGCTCCAATCCCTTTCATCATCAGGTCAGGCTGTTCCTGCCCCTTGTTTCACCTTGTTCCTCAGGGCCAACCAACTCCTCACTGCCATTTTGCTCCCAGAGATGGAAGAGGGAAGCAAGGCGGATTTTTGGTAGGGACCCAGTTTCTCGCTGAATGCCAACTCAGCCAGCTGGCACTGAACAGGCCATGCCTTCTTCAGAGGGGGTCAGCAAAACCCAAATTAGCATGCTCCATTTTAAAAACTTGCTTTTATTTAAAGACTAATTCATGACAAACAGTGGCTCCCCCACTGAGGTCTGGCGCCCCGGGAGCTGGCACCCAACCAAACACATGCAACTAATTGCCACCCTTGGATGACACGCAACTAACAAGCTCCATTTTGAGGCTGTAGATTCACTAAGAATGTGACCCCGGAAGGCAGCAGATGCAGAAAAGCTCCTTTCATAAAACCTGTCCTAGTGTAACCGTGGCAGAAAAGCGCCTGAAAAACACTTTTGTTTCCTTGTACTGAGGATTTATCTCCACGAATGGCTGCAAACGTGGCCGACTTAGAGGAAGGGGACCAAGCATGCTGGCATCCCCGTCGTATCATTTGAGGCAGGGGCTCAGCCCCTCTCTTTGCTCAAGGATATAGGAGAAGTTACCCACTGTCTGCAAGCTCTGTATTTTCTCCCATTTGTAAATGAAATGGATATCCAGTACTTCACCACCACCCCTCCCATGCTTTCTTTTAGATCCTCAGACCTCCTTTATATAAGCAAGAACTCTGCAGCCAGGATGTCTAGGTTCAAATCCTAGCTCCACCACCGCCTACTAACTGGCAAGTAATATAACCCACTCATGCCTCAGTTTCCCCATCTATAAATTGGGATAATACTAGAACCTCTGGAGAAGGAATGGCAACCCACTCCAGTATTCTTGCCTGGAGAATCCCATGGACAGAGGAGCCTGTCAGACTACAGTCCATGGGGCCACACAGAGTTGGACATGACTACGCAAGTACCTAGAGCCTATTTTGTAGGTTTATTAGGAGTGTGGAGGAGTTAATGTAACCATGAGTAAAGGACAGTGTGTGGCATATCATCAGTCCTTTATGAAGGAAGCCCTCTGAGTCTGAGATAGCTCAGCCCTACGGAGGGAAATTTCCCTTTGCATAGTCTACATTTCAAAGTGCACGTCTCCTCCCTAAATTTCCCAGGATTACACCTCTAAGCCTTTGCTCACTACTCCTTCCTCTCTTCAGCTGTCCTTCCCACATTGGTCAACCCTACTTGACCAAATTCCATCTATCTTCCAAAGCCCTTCTTCAGTTTTCACCCCCACCAGGAGTCTGCCCTGCTGTTCAGTGGTGATGAATCCCTTCACTCTTGGCATACCCCCAAGGCATTTCCACAAATAAGTGAGTATTTTATGTGCCTGTTATGTTTCCTCTTCCAGACTGACAGCTCCTTCAGATCATAGTCTATGAGTAATTGACACATACTAGGTAATCAGTGAACATCTGGTGAATAAGTAGATGTCCGAGTAAAAAGTTAGCTCTGCATAAGTGAATAGCTTTACACCATGGTTATGCTTGGGCTTCCCTGATAGCTGAGCTGGTAAAGAATCCACCCACAATGTAGGAGACCCTGGTTCAATTCTTGGTCAGGCAGATCTGCTGGAGAAAGGATAGGCTACCCACTCCAGTATTCATGGGCTTCCCTTGTGGCTCAGCTGGTAAAGAAGCTACCTGCAATGCAGGAGAACTGGGTTTGATTACTTGGTTGGGAAGATCCCCTGGAGAAGGGAAAGGCTACTCACTCTAGTATTCTGGCCTGGAGAATTCCATGGACTATATAATTCATGAGGTCGCAAAGACTAGGACACAACTGACTTTCCCTTTCACTTTCACATGGTTATGCTGAAAGTTGTAAAATGAAAAAGTTGCTCAGTCATGTCCAACTCTTTGGAACCCCATGGCCCATAGCCCGCCAGGCTCCTCTGTCCATGGCATTTTCCAGCAAGAATACTGGAGTGGGTTGCCATTTCCTCCTCCAGGGGGTCTCCCTGACTAGGGGATCAAACTTCACCTCGTGTGTCTCCTGAATTGCAGGGGAATTCTTTACCAGCTGAATGCTTGGGGAAGCTTCACTCCTTCTAGGATATAATTTACCCAAATCCTATCTTTCTGAATACAGACACAGAGTTCTATGTAGCCCTGGAAATCCCAACCAGGTTCTTGTGCCAACATTACCCTCTTAGGCATTTTCTCATTTGAATGCTGTTACCAGCATAACACATATAGTTTGACTTTCTCACATTGTTTCAAATCACTAATTCCCAATTAGGCAGATCCCTTACATCAAATCTGTAAGAGAATGACTCCCATGGCATTTGTTCATATCCCTCTCTTAAGACACTTAATACTTTTCACCTCATAGAATAATGATTTATAGACATATGTGTCTCTCTTGCCAGATATTTGAACTTCTTAAAGTTAGAACTCTGTTAAATCCATTGTTTCTTCCTAACCAGTGCCTAGCAGGATGCGTCACACAGCAGTCTCAGTGGGAGTCGCCTACAGTTCACATAGACTTTTGGGGAGTGTAACAGCAGCTCTCAGCTAAGCAGCAGAAGCAACACATCACAAAGTCATCTGACCCCATTAGAGGGGAAGTCAGCACCTTAGAGAGATCAGATCTCCCTCTGCATTTTTAATCCAAAGCTTCTAGTCAGCTGACCCTGAAACACCCCACACCTCTGCCTTGACTTACCAATTTGTCTAAAATAATCAAGAGGAAAATGAGAGGCTATTAGCTCCACTTCCATTCTCTAGTCAATCATATTCTAAATTATTAATCAGTTGAAGTATTGCCAAGAAATTTTCAGGCCCCTTTCCAAAAGTATAGTCATTTTTCAAGTGAACAATTAGCCATTTTATTCATTTATAAGTCACAGATTTATAGAAAAGCAGATTCTTTTCTTTCTTCTATTTATTTGTTTATTTATTTATTTTTGGACCATGGGGGAAGGTAGGAGAGATATAGGTGAAACTTGAATACAGCTTCCTTTCATTTACTCATTTATTGACTTGGTATTATAGAATCTAAGTTTATAAGTGACAGTCTAAAGTATTTCCTGACCATAAGTATTTGTAACATTGTCTCAATACTATGACACTCCTGATTGATCATTGTTGGCAAGGACAAAGTGATTGATTGTCACCATCCTTTCTTCCCCATGATTGATTTGGTAAAATCATAAAAAGCCATAATTCCTGGTTTCTTTGAGCTTATATTCTGAAGGAGACAGTCAAAAAGGAACATTAACCAAAATATAAATAAAACAGTAGTGGCAACTTTTACAAAAGAAACATCTTATGAAATGATGTACATGCTTATGAGAAGATGTACCTTAAGTAAGATGTTAGTAGTATGACTCATAATCCATGGATCAGAATAATTCTGAAACTGGGGACTTAATATGTAATCAAATCCAAGGTATGAAAGTGGCTGGAGAATTTAAAAAGACATTTAGCTCTAGGTATCAACTTGAGACTCAAGTTGATACCTCAGAGACTCAGTCGGCACTCAGAGACTCCAAATTTCTAGGACATCTACTTCTCTCTTATTTTAGTTATGTGTTGTTTTATTACTATTATCACAATTTCTTAGGGGTAATTTTCTGAGCAAGACCCATACTGTGCAATTTGCCTTCTCAGTCTCATCTGATGCTCATTAACAATCCCAACTTTCCTGTAAGTGATGTTTAAAGGGAGTCCGATATATGTTTAAAGGAGTCCGATATGTAGCTAAAACTGTTTTTACTTCTTTTACCTTTTTGGATGTTTTCCCCCCTAGAGTGAAGGTGAGCAATAATGATTAGTTTCAACTATATCTTCAGAAGGTTGCTTATGCATATTTTGACAGCCTTATCAGTGGGAATGGATTCCAGGACAAACAATTAACTATCCTTTAATTTTAAGTATATACTCTGGGGTACAAGACCTTCCTAGGTCCCAGGAACTTTTTCTTTAAGAGGCTCAACACCATGTTATATAGGATAGATTACAATAAACAATTGAAGGGTATAAAATTTTTGAGAAGATTTTTATATTTTTGCATTTGAAATTATTTGGTTATATATAATTTGGTTTGTAAAATATTAAAATTGGCTAAAATTTCTCAACAATCATCATGCAATTCAGACATTCTTAAGTGAGAAAAGCTAACTCATAAAATGTCTCTAAACATAGACTGTTTAAAATTACTAAATTTAGTAATTAATAGCAATAGCATAATGTTCTATTTTGTTGACATTTCAATAAATATCTAACTGTTCTGACTCTATAATTTCTCTATACTGCAAAACTAAAATCATTTTATTTTCCTTTTAGTTCTCAATATTTTTCTAGGCCCTTGAAAAATGCATTGGCACCAATCATTAAACTCAGTATCTAAATGTTAAAGAAGCTATGAAGTGTCTGTGCATTCCTGGGTCTCACATGGTACTAGATAGTGATGGTGTGGGTAGTTGCCCCTCCCACCACCAAAAAGGCTAATGCTATTATAACATGAACAATCCCATTAGCCTAAATGCGTGTACCAAAATTCCTGTGTGTTTTTTTTTTTTTTTTAGCCTGCCCTGATTTTGGAGAAGGCAATGGCATCCCACTCTAGTACTCTTGCCTGAAAGTCCAATGGACGGAGGAGCCTGGTGGGCTGCCGTCTATGGGGTTGCACAGAGTTGGGCACGACTGAAGCAACTTAGCAGCAGCAGCAGCAGCCCTGATTTTACTGTGATTTATACACTTTCCTCTGAAGTTCAACTCATCTTCACTTTCAAAGATCATCTTGCTTTTGGAAAATTCTCATACCTTAGTACATAAGAATCACCTAGGACCTCTGGTTAAAAATGGAGATTCCTAGGTCCTGACTCCAAAGAATCTCATTGCATAGATATAAGTGGAGCTCAGAAACCACAGTTTTTAACCCTCTGAAACTTGCAGGGTTTATTGGTTGCTAAGTCACTGGTTGGAGAAGGCAATGGCAACCCACTCCAGTACTCTTGCCTGAAAAATCCCATGGACAGAGGAGCCTGGTTCGCTGCAGTCCATGGGGTCGCGAAGTCGGACACGACTGAGCGACTTCACTTTCACTTTTAACTTTCATGCATTGGAGAAGGAAATGGCAACCCACTCCAGTGTTCTTGCCTGGAGAATCCCAGGGATGGCGGAGCCTGGTGGGGGGCCATCTATGGGGGTCGCACAGAGTTGGATACAACTGAAGTGATTTAGCAGCAGCAGCAGCAGCAAGTCACTGGTTGATGCCTTGTGGTTGATGATAAGAGCTGCTGAATCAGATGAATTGAAATACTGGTCAAGTCTAGTCAATTTAGGCCTGTCTCTCTCAGCTCTGGCTCCTATTAGAATAACCTGTAAGTGTGTTAGTCACTCAGTCATGTCTGCCTCTTTGTGACCCCACCAGCTCCCCTGTCCTTAGAATTCTCCAGGCAAGAATACTGGAGTGGGTTACCATTGCCTTCTCTAGGGGACCTTCCAGACCGAGGATTGAACCTGGGTCTTCAGCACTGCAGGCAGATTCTTTACCAACTGAGCCACTAGGGAAGCCTGGGGAGCTTCTAAAAACAGTTAGTCACTCCCTCCCCCACAAGGATTCTAATTTATTTGATCTGGGGCGGAGCCTGTTGTTGTTTAGTCACTAAGTCGAGTCCAACTCTTTGAGACCCCATGGACTGCACCACACCAGGTTTCCCTGTCCTTCACTATCTCCCCAAATTTGCTCAAACTCATGTCCATTGAGTCAGTGATGCCATTCAACCATCTCATCCTCTGCCACCATTTTCTCCTCTTGCCCTCAATCTTTCCCAGTATCAAGGTCTTTTCCAGTGAATCAGCTCTTCACATCAGGTGGCTGAAATATTGGTACTTCAGTTTCAACATCAGTTCTTTTCAATGAATATTCAGGGTTGAGCTTGGGCACTGGTATTTTTAGAGCTACCATAAAACAAATCAAACAGCCTAATTATCATAGGCTACGAGAGCCTAAGGGTGTCAGCTCTCAAAAGGGATTAACTCACCCACTGAGGTGATGATAAGGCCTAAATCTCCTAAAATGAAAACACCACAGCAGAGATTTAGCAAAGCTAAAACCCATCTTCCATTCCTGCTTTGTTTCGGCCCCAACATACCCAAGTTGGCCTTACAGCTGCAGCACAAAAATTGAGGCCTTTACTTGGGTTTTCATCTGCTGGCAGAATGATTTAGTAGCTCTATTATAAAAGCAACTCCATTATAATTACAGTGTTTGAATTATAAACAAAACCAAAAAAGATGCAGAAGGAACAATCCTTTAATCAAAACTGTAAAACAGAACAATTTCTGGCTGCACTTAAAAGCAAACTCCGAAATATTAAGAGTAAGCTCTCCATTTTTTTGATTCCTGCCTCTTTACTGTAAGAGCAACACTACACAGTTTTTTTCAATTAACCAGTTTGCCAACCTGAAGAAACTCACAGTGCGTGATTTAATGAGCATATACTGTATGCATGATAATTGGCAGACTGATAGTTGGTTCATTTTAAACTGACAAGAGAGCACCACACATTAGTAAAAAGGTTTTGGGGGTCTCTTTTCATTAAATAAGCTTTACAGTTAAAAAACATTCCAACTGTATTGGCAAAGCTGTCATTATTGGTCCCAGGGTGACCTTACTCTCTGTCACTCTCCAAGTCCTCAAATCTTGAAGAAATTATTTTTTAAGACACAAAATGTAGATATTTAGATGCTGGCAGGGGTATGTGGAGCCTTCTGAGTCATGACTCCATTGGTGACTTCATATCACACGAATTCTAACGTACTATGTGCCAGTTCTTCACAACGACTGCTTTATAAATTGGAATATTTCTTGGAAATAATAGCAATAGTGTTAAACTTATTCAAGATTTTAGAAGCAGCATGTGCATGCTATTACGATGCAATCATGTCCAGCTCTTTGCGACCCTACAGACTATAGCCTGCAGGGCTCTCTGTCCATGGGATTCTACAGGCAAGAATACTGGAGTGGGTTGCACACCCTCCTCCAGGGGAATGTTCCCGACCCAGGGATCAAACCCACATCTCCTGTGTCTCCTGCATTGGCAGACAGGTTCTTTACCACTAGCACTGCATGAGAAGACCTAGTAGCAGTATAATGTAGTAGAAATAAAACAGGCTTTGGTGATGTCGAGAAAGGGGTTCAAATTTTGACTTAAAACATTTATACAGTGCCTTGGTCAAGTGACATCACTTCCCTGGGGCTGTTTCCTAATTTACTAATTTATAACACCTACTTTGTAGGTAGAAGACTGTAACATACTTCTCATGGTTATTGACAACATAGGGACACGCATAAACAGTAACTAGATAAGCCTCAGAAGTTCAGACTCTGGAGTTTTAAGTTAACTACAGTCAGATTCCTTAGATTTCTACCATGCATGTCTATTGGAGTTATATAAAGACAACAGTGAAATAATACTTATATACCAGTGTGGTCTCAGTCATTCCTACCAAGATTTTGAAAGGTAGATGTTATTACCCCAATTTTTTAAAATCTCAAATACAGGAAGGGAACTTTAAGATCACATGAGAAATTTCTGAAATGTTTCAACTTTTCTAATCATACGAATTTGAAATTTCCTGTGTTTCCCTCTTTGCTCTCCCTGCCAGAAAACCCAGGTGTGCATTTGTTTTCTTAGTGTATACTCACAATCCTCTTAGCAATAGTCACTGGTGGAATTCTTTCCTGATTTTATATTAATATATAGTAATTATATATATATATATATATAGTTAATCTTATTTTTAAATTGTCTGTAAACCATCACAAACAAGGTAGCTATTTCTTAGCTAGCTACTAATGGAGCTCAGAATAACTTGGATGTGTGTCACTTGATTCCAGTCTAAGGACCCTCTCATGTATGTATAAACATACAGATATCCACACTCTCCAGCTATGCTTTTGCTTTCACTTGTGTTGAGCTTTGATGGCACAATTTTATGAAATGGTCGTACCCTAAAGTGATGAGCAACCTGTGTCTCTTAACTTACAATCGGATTATCCTCAAAAAATTCTAGACTCAAAAATACTCAAAGTAACCTCACTGGAACTTTATCAGGTATAAACACTCACTTATAATTGTTATCTTAATGTAATGACCTATTTATTATTATCAAACACACCTTAACTCTGGTAATACTTCTTCCCTTAAAGTTTAATTTTTCTGATACTAATATAGACTTCTGCTTTTACTATGGTGTATTTTTTTCCATCAATTTACCTTCAATTTAACTGTATCTTTATCTTTTAAATTTATCTCAACAAAAAATAGTTGTT